>CABHPP010115619.1:1705-22381 GCA_902168425.1 Peromyscus attwateri
CTTCTTCTTCTTCTTCTTCTTCTTCTTCTTCTTCTTCTTCTTCTTCTCCTCCTCCTCCTCCTCCTCCTCCTCCTCCTCCTCCTCCTCCTCCTCCTTCAAGACAGGGTTTCTCTGTATAGTCCTTGCTGTCCTGGAACTCACTCTGTAGACCAGGGTGGACTTGAACTCCTGAGTGCTGGTTCCTTTCAACAATTCTTAAACTTAGATTTTGTTCCTGGATACAAGTCTTATATCCAGGAATGAGACCAGAAAAGCAGATCCAGCTTGAACCAGTTTTGGGTGCATATGTACATAGGCAAACTATGTCCTCAAAGCAAAGTTTAGGAAGAATCTTCTATTTACCACTTTAAAAAGTATTAGTCAGGCGGTGGTGGCACACACCTTTAATCCTAGCGTTTGGGAGGCAGAGGCAGGCGGATCTCTGTGAGTTTGAGGCCAGTCTGGTCTACAGAGTGAGTTCCAGAACAGCTGAACTGTGTAAAAACACCCTTTTCTAACTCCCCCAAACCTTAAAAAAATCTGAAAACTGCAATCAGGAAGAGGGCAATATGTCTGAAAGTTTTCTTAAATCGCAAGGAGCCTGGAAAGACAGTAGATACTTAACGCTTTAAGGAGGTCTGCACCCTAGAGTTGGAGACACTGGATTTTAGACATGTTCTGAAGTGTGAAGAAGAGGTTGTGTTTGCCCCCTCTTCCTCCCCCTTCAACCCCTGCCCCCTCCGCTTCCTCCCCTTCCCCAACAATTCCTTTATTTTTTTTAGTTTCCTTGCGATCCACTCTTACTGAATACTTGCCTCTCTGAAGCCTATCATTCTATCCTTGACTTTTAATAAGGTATTCCTCTCACCCGAATGATTTTCTATCCAGTCTATGTCTAGAAAAATCTTTATTTATCTTCTGAGTTGCAGTTCAAATGTTCCTTCCTCAAGGAGCCTCCCTGCCATCCCCGGAGGAAAAGGCAGCCACGTTCTCCTGTGCTCTCCCCACGCCCCATGCCAGCACTTATCACATTGCTTTTATCACTTACTTATCCATCTATTTATTTTTGTATCTTTAGTACTTAAGAAAATATATATCCTGTAAATATTTATGAAGTATTGAAAAGATAAATGAATGAATATGAGAGTAAAGATTGGGCCGACCCAATGCTTGTCGAAGACAGCATGATATTAATAGCTGACAGATGCAGCAAATCTATTCAATTTTTGGTTTTCTCACCTTCTTCATATAAAACAAAGATCTCGTAGATTTAAATAACAGGCTAAGTACATTAAGGGAGACATTTGTCTCACTAATGTTAATCTATAGCATCACATCCACATATTTTAACAGCATCTTAGAGTACACTAAAGGACCATACCAATCATCTGGCCCAGTCTTCTTCTATTTACCACTTAGACAATGTTTCCATCCAGTGGTTGTCCAGCCTCTGACGGTAACCCACCCATCAGCAGGACTTCATGAGACAGTCAATTTTCTCTTTAAGCCACTCTGACTCTTCTTCCTTACTTAACATGAAATTTATTTTACAGAAAGATTTGCCCTTTGTGCCCAGTTCTATTAGTTCAGCTATCATAAGGTAGTCACCATGGTTTCCCCCATGCCAATTTCCCACTCCAAGTGAAATACCCTCATCCCTCAGCTGCTCATCACATACCGTGGCTGTGAGGCTCACCCAGGACCCAGAGCATTAGCCTCTGGGAACACCTGGAATATAATCCAGAAGTCACTATAACCCTTTTCTTTCCTTCTTCTTTTTTTTTTTTTTTTTTTTTTTTTTTTGGTTTTTCGAGACAGGGTTTCTCTGTGTAGCTTTGCGCCTTTCCTGGAACTCGCTTTGGAGACCAGGCTGGCCTCGAACTCACAGAGATCCGCCTGCCTCTGCCTCCCGAGTGCTGGGATTAAAGGCGTGCGCCACCACCGCCCGGCTTGTTTTGTTTTTTGAGACAGGGTTTCTCTGTGTAGTTTTGGTGCCTGTCCTGGATCTTACACTGTAGACCAGGCTGGCCTCGAACTCCACAGAAATCCGCCTGGTTCTGTCTCCCGAGTGCTGGGATTAAAGGCATGTGCCACCACCACCCAGCTATAATACTTTTCTTATTCTTCTAGTCTTAGCAGCTACTTGTGGAATACTTACTGCACGCTTTTATTTTTAACTTTTTTTTTTTGTGAGGGTGTTAGATCCTCTGGAACTGGGGTTACAGACAGGTGTGAGCTGCCCTGTGGGTGCTGGGAATTGAACTCGGGTCCTGTGGAAGAGCAGCCAGTGCTCTCAACCCCTGAGCCATCTCTCCAGCCTCATCCTTAATTTTTAAAAACACTTTTCCACTGAGGTTTTAAAACTTTTTATTTTGTATGTATGAGTGTTTTGCCTGCATGTGTATCTATGTACCATATGTGTGCCTGATGTCTGTGGAGGCCAGAAGAGATCATTGGATCCCCTGGAACTGGAGTTACTGATGATTGTAAACTGCTGTCGGTGCTGGGAACCGAACCCAAGTCCTCTGCAAGAGCAATTCATGCTTTTGACCACTGAGCCATCTCTCCAGCCTCCAACGTGCATATTTTCACCCCTTCTTTGGTTTGGATAGCCCTTGTGTATCCTCTGAGACCCAGTCCAGTTACTGTTTTCCTGGACTCCACCTGAGTTAGGAGGTCTTGCCCTGTTCTTCTAAAGTTCAGGTACACATACATGTAACCGTGGCTTTTATTCCACAGTGCCCCGAGTGTTGGGGGTAGAGTGGTGATAGCTCCTTCCACAGTGCTTTGATTACCTTATGTTAGACCATCTTGTTAGTCCTTATTACCCTACTGCTTGGCATAGTGTTTGTCTCATAGATGCCTATTGAGCATGTTGATGCCTATAAATATCAAATGTTACATGTAGCTGCACATTCTTAACAACAAAGATCCATAGGAGATCAACTAAGATGGAAGAGAGTGATGATAATCACAAAGCATATACATACATACATATGTATATGCTTTGTGAACACACACACATACTCAGGAGGTGGTAGCAGATTGGAGGCCAGTCTGGAATACATAAATTGCTGAGCCAAAGAGAAAGAAGGTAAAAGAAGCAGGTAAGGTTAGCTTAGTGTGGTGTTACCTGTTTGTAATCCCAGCACACTGGAGGTAGAGGTGGGGAGTTCTGTTCAAGGTATATTTGGCTACATAGCAAATTCCACAGCGGCCTGAGCTACATGAAAGTCTGTCTTTAAAAAAACAGAAACAAAAACAAAACAAACAACCTGGCAGTGGTGAAGCTTGCCTCTAATCCCAGCACTTGGGAGGCAGAAGCAGGTGGATCTCTGTGAATTTGAGGCCAGCCTGGTCTACAGAGTGAGTTCCAGGACAGTCTCCAAAGCTACACAGAGAAACCCCGTCTCTAAAAACTAAACTAAACCCAAACAAAACAAAATAAAAAAACTCAAACAAACAGAAAAACAAAGAGCATGTGTATAATCTCCATACTATAGAGGAAGAAAATAAATTCAGGGAGGTGAATGACTTTCCAAGTCACTCAGCCAGTAACGGTTGAAGCTAGGAATTTAATTCAGGGATTTTCACATCTAGTCCCTCGCTGTTTCTCTGTAGAGGTTAATGTTGAAGTAACCAGAGATGCTTTGCTTGGAGTAAACATATTTAGAGTAGACATTATATGTGTTCTCAAAGACCTGAAGGAATTTGTTAAATGTGCTTCTTGAAAGGACTTCCGTTCATCCTGTTTGGCTTCTGTGAGAGAAATTAGGAAGTTAATAGGAATAATTAATTTCCAACAATTAAAAGCTGTCCTAGTTGGAATTGAGCTTCTGAGTGAGTTCTTTATGACTTGAGGAGTGAAAACATCCTTGATGCCAGAAATATAACAGGAGGATTTTTGGATGGAGTTATGGCTTAGACAGGTGTCTCCCAAAGGTCCATGTGTTCAGGGCTGGCCCCGAAGGGAGTTAATAGGAGACAGTGGAATACAGGAGGTGGGGTCTGATGAAGAGTGCCCTTGGAAAGGAATTGTAGGACTACAGCCTCCCCCTGGTTGATAGGATGAGCTGTTTGCTCTGACATGTACTCCTGCAAACAACTGCCCGGTCCCAAATAACTGACTCAGACGCTGAATATGAGTTATAAATACTCGGCCAATAGCTCAGGCTTGTTACTAGCTAACTCGTTAACTTAAATTAACCCATATTTCTATCTATGCCTTGCCATGTGGCAGTGCCTTTATTAGCATGGCATGTTCATCTCCTGCTCCCTCTGCACCTAGCTGGTGACTCCTCTGACTCTGCCCTTCCTCTTCCCAGAATCCTCCTAGTCTGGCTCTCATACTCAATCTCTTCCTGCCAAGCTATCATCCAATTAGCTTTTTTATTAGCAAATGAGAGTAATACATATTCATAGTGTACACACAGCATACTCCTGTCACAGACTCGGACAGAGACCTCTAGAGAGTGAGCCAAAATGAGCCTTTCTCTTTGTCAGTTAAGTATCTGCAGGAGCTCCGTGTGGTAAGCTCCCGTCTGTAAGCTCAGCTGTGGAAAGGCATTGGCATAAAATAAGATAATAAAAATAAGCCCTGCTGGGTACTGTACACTTTTAATCCCAGCATTCAGAAGGCAGAGGCAAGCAGATCTCTGTGAGTTCCAGGCTGGCTGATTTACATAGCAAATTCCAGGCCAATGATGGCTACAAAGTGAGATCCTGTTTCATAAAAAAAGAAAGAAAGAAAGAAAGAAAGAAAGAAAGAAAGAAAGAAAGAAAACAAAAGTTAATTCTCTCAAGGTGTTTTTTTTTGTTTTTTTTTTTTTGTTTTTTTTAGTGGTAAGAACTTACACCAGGTCATCCTGAGATGTCACTAAGATTCATCTTATTGACTAAATAGGTGTTTTGTTCCCCCCCCCCCCCCAGTGCTGGGCATTAGACCCAGCGCCTTGCACATGCTAGACAAGCCCTCCACCACGGAGCTACACATCCACCTTTCTAAGAACCCTTTGGAATATTCTCTATACCTCATCACATGAACCTTTGCACACTTAACAACTGAACCTCCATCCATTAAAGATGGGCATCACTTCCTTGTAGAGAAGTGGGTAGTGTTTGCTCCTAGAGGCAGCTGAAAGGAAATACCAGAATACAAGAAAAAGACTGGAGTCTACCAGAAACCACATTCCTTCTAATGATGCTTAGAATTAGCATGCCAAGTAAGAAAGCCCTCATTCTAACTGGAAACAGAAAGTCAAGATCCCCAACATTCAAAAGTGTCCCCAAAGGGAATAAGGAACATACTTTTGTGAGAGGCAGGCCAGGCAGCATCACTGAGTGGGACTTCCACCTGCAGATCTACAGGCTGCATCCTCCTTGAAACACTTCAAGAACCTGGCCTTTGATTGTTTCTGGGCAGAAGGAAAAGCTAAGCATCTCAAGTGTCAGAGTGGGAACCAAATCCTTAGGACACCCCCTAACTGCCAGATGTTCTTTCCATCCCTCTGTCAGCACAAAGTCGGAGGTGTCCAGGAGATGGGGATTCCCTTCTGCTGAGAGCACCACAGGGCCCCTGAGAGGAATGGATATTAAGGAACACTGATGTGTGCGCAGTGAGGATTTAATAATCCTGACACCCATTGTGCCAGCCCTCCTGTGAACCTTGACCTTGTTTTCAAGTCCCTAGCCTCCATGTTCATTAAAAAATCGGATCACCTGACCTGAGCCCTAGAGCAGCTGACACCGCCTCGGTCCCTTCATTTCTGCTCTCACCCTGTCGTGCTTCCGGGATACAAAGCAGCAGGGCCCAGGGGAGAGCAAATCACTGCCTGGAGAGCTCCTTCGGTAGCAGGGACCTCTGTGTGGAGCTGAGACACCGGGAAAGGACAGATGGAAATGGGAAGTTTTGCCCCGCTGAGCAAGAAAATATTGTTGTCACGGGCCACCAGGAGGCAGAGGTTGGGGTAAAGATGCAATTCTGAAATTCTCTTTTCTGGAAGGGATGAAAAACACGGAAGAAATAGCATCCCTCCTGCTGCAGCGGGTAACAACGTGGAGGTCAGCCTTTGGGGCACATACTGCCCCTGCCTGCGTTCCCCTCTCTCGGCGTTGGAGTCTGTATCTAATGCTTTCCTTGAAATGCTTTTTGAAAGCATGACTTGGGTTGTGTTCACTACAGATTCTTCCTCAAAATGCAATTTTGAGGTCTTGCCTACCGGTTCTGTAACTCTCACTGGGATCCTTAATGGAGATACAGATCTGGAGACTCTCGGCATGATACTGCATTTTCTGGACTTTGACATTGAACAAGGAGATGTGAAATGAGAAGTGATTTTCTTGGTCCAACAGGGTGTGTAGTTTGAGGGCCTGGGGCTCACTCACTTACAGGGTACATCATTCTCTGGCCTGCTTGTCTCACTGACCACATTGGTAAATTGACCAGTCTAAGACTGAAAAGCAGTTGTTTTTTGTTTTTGTTTTTTGTTTGTTTTGTTTTTGCATTACTTATAGTACTTAGCAACTACAATTCATGTTCCTTGAACACATGCTTGGTGCCACGAACACTGGGAGATGGAGCCTAGATTGACGTTTACATAGCACTTCTTTGGAAAGACTATAGAGCCTAGAGTCTTTGTATAATTAGTCTCATTATGATTATCTTCATTCTAGAGATAAAGAAACTGAGCTGTGGATAGGGTCTCATTGTGTAGCTCTGGTTGATCTGGATTAGCTATATAGACCAGGCTGGCCTTGAACTCACAGAGATCCACTTGTCTCTGCTTCCCGAGTGCTGGGATTAAAGGTGTGTACCACCCAGCTGGGCTTATTTGTATGTTCTTATTAATGTATATGTATGTGTTTGTGTGAATGTTTGCAATATGTATGCAGGAGCCCATGGAGACCAGATCGGCTGGAGCTGGAGTTACAGGCATTTGTGAACCACCCCACATAGGTGCTGAGAACTGAACTCAGGGGCACTCTTAACAGCTGAGCCACCTCTCCAACCCCCTCATTTCCAGACTTAAATCCTACATTCTTTCCCTTAAAAAATTACTGACACTTGTCAAAATAAGCATCTTAAAACAGATTGTACGGGCCGGGCGGTGGTGGCTCACGCCTTTAATCCCAGCACTCGAGAGGCAGAGGCAGGCGGATCTCTGTGAGTTCGAGGCCAGCCTGGGCTACCAAGTGAGTCCCAGGAAAGGCACAAAGCTACACAGAGAAACACTGTCTCGAAAAACAAAACAAAACAAAACAAAAAACCAAAAACCAACAACAACAACAACAAAAAAACAGATTGTACCTATGTAGGGGTTAAGAATGACATACAGTTTGCCTTGAATGGCTATCATGGAAGCTGGAGGAGGTTGGATACATATGTGATTTCATTTATTCTTTTACTCATGTATTAATTTGAAAATTTCTTTTTAAAAATATAGTGAAAACTTAAAAAAAAATTGTGTGTGTGTGCACACATGTGTGTTTGCTCTCACACCAGAGCATATGTATGTGAACCACATGTGTGCATTCTTGGAGGTCAGAAGAGGCATTGGCGACCCTTGAACTAGAGTTCCAGATAGTTTTTTTTTTTTTTTTTTTTGAGACAGGGTTTCTCTGTGCAGCTTTGGTGCCTTTCCTGGAACTTACTCTGTATACCAGGCTGGTCTCGAACTCACAGAGATCCACCTGCCTCTGTCTCCTGAGTACAGGGATTAAAGGTGTGTGCCACCAGTGCCTGGCTGAGTTCCAGACAGTTTTGAATCATTATGTGAGTGTTGGGAACTGAACCCGGGTCCTCTGCAAGAGCAGTAAGTGTTCTTACTACTGAGCCATCTCTCCAGCCCTTAATTTGAAAAAATTTTAACATGAAAAGTTTAAAAAAATTCAACCTGTGCTCTGAGCTGACACTCTAACCCTTTGAAAGATTCTTTTTTTTTTAAATAAAAATTTATTACATTTTTATTATTTGGTGTGTTTGCATGCACACACACTTCCACCACGTATATTCCAGGGACTGAATTCAGGTTGTCAGGTTTGGTAGCAGGCACCTTTATCTGCTTAGCTCTTTTGTCAGCCTTGAAAGTTCCTTAGAGAAAGCGTTCAAGGTTTGGTATTGGGAATTAAATCCAGGGCTTCAAACACACTAGGTAAGTATTCCACCAAATGAGACACACTTCTGACTAGTCTCCAAGCTTATCTATATCTCTGTCTGTTGTCTGTCTGTCTATCTATCTATCTACCTACTTACCTATCTCTATCTATCTATCTATCTATCTATCTATCTATCTATCTATCTATCTATCATCTATCTATCTATCATCTATCTATCTATCTACTTACCTATATCTATCTATCTATCTATCTATCTATCTATCTATCTATCTATCATCTATCTATCTATCTACTTACCTATATCTATCTATCTATCATCTATCTACCTATCTTATTTATTTATTTATTTATTTATTTATTTATTTATTTATTTATTTAATATGTGAGTATTTTGCCTGCATGTATGTCTGTGCACCATGTGCAGTGCATGATGCCCGTGGAAGTCTAAAAAGAGCATTAGATCCCCTGTCACTGGAGTTTAGAGAGATTGGGAACTACTATGTGGGTGCTGGAAGCTGAACCCCGGGTCCTCTGCAAAAGCAACAAATGCTCTGAACCACTGAACCATCTCACCAGCCCTCCAAGCTTTATTTTAATGGTTAAGATCTTACTACTCTCTCATCAGAGCTACATAGAAATGTTCACCCCCGAGAGAGGCCCGATTGGGAAGAAACACTTAGTGCGATGATAAACCAGTTTCATATATACGTATATAGTATATGTAAGTAAAGGTGACTGAAGAATTACTCACAGGAAAATAGTACAGTATGTTTTGTTGCTTTGTATGTTTATTGAGTAGATGTTTCCAGGTACTGTTTTAGATGCTGTAGGTAGAGAGGTAGAATATAATGTGAAATAACCATTGCTGGCTGTATGAAAAGGCTACAGATGGCCTTTGTGAGAAGGTGAGATATGAGCAGACACTGGAGAGTGTAAAGGAGCAATAGTATGTTTATCTGGGAACACATTAGGCAATGGAAGAACAAGTTAAATAAAGGCTATGTCATAGAATTAAAAAAATAAATAAATAAATTAATGCACAAAAGAACTGAGTAGCTGCCTTGTCAAAATGACAGAAATGGTGGCCAAGTTTATGAATAAGTGTTCAGTGCCAATTGTTGTCAGGGAAATGCAAATCAAAATCACAATGGATTATCAGGGTACCTGTGTTACATAGCAAGGAAACTGAATAGAAGCAACAACATGATGTCATTGGTAGGAGTGTAAATTGTTTTACCCACTGTAGAAAACTGTATGTTGATTCCTAAAAGAGAAAAAAAATGTGGAACTATTATATATATGACTGAGCAGCACCACATATGCTTATATAGCCCAAGGATTTGTTTTCTCACAGTTGTTGTGTGATATTCTGTTTGTGCTCTGAAAAATAAAGCTTGCCTTGAAAAAAAAATTGTTTGTTTTCTTATGTGTATGTGTGCTCTGCCTGCATGTATCTGTACACATGCATGCAGTGCCCTTAGGGCCATTGGATCCCCTGGAACTAGAGTTACAGGTGGTTGTGAGCCACCACGTGGGTGCTGGGAACTGAACCTCTGGAAGAGAAGCCAGTGCTCTTAACCACCGAGCCCTCTCTCCGGCCTCCAGATCTCAGTACCCTCAGTGGTTGCTGTCCACTGAGTGTTTCTTATGTCAAGGACTCCAACAAGTGCCATCTTTTCAGGTGACCATTTAATCCTTGGGACCACCCTACACCTTGGTACTACTGTCCTTCCTCTTCCGATAAGGTGAGTGGAACTCAGGGAGCGTAATATCATACCTTTAGTAGATAGCAGAGCCGAGACTTGAACTCTGGCCCAGGAGCCTCTCATAGTTTATGCTGCCTTCCAACATTTGTCCTTCTCTTGGAGGCAATATTATTATTATTTTATTATTTTATTTTATGTGCATTGATGTTTTGCCAGGGGTGTTGCATCCCCTGGAACTGGAGTTACAAACAGTTGCCATGTTGGTGCTGGGAATTGAACCCGGGTCCTCTGGAAGAGCAGTCAGTGCTCCTAACCTCTGAGCCATATTTCCAGCCAGAGGCAATATTATTTTGAAATATGAGTTCATTCTCTTGTCTCCAGGAGAACTCCAAACATAGAATTAGAGACGCAGTCCTCATCATTGCTGGAAACCACGATTTGTGAAGAGAAGACCTTCCACTCAGCCGGGCAGGTTTGCCCCCACCTCCCTGAGAGGATTCCAGCACTTAGCTTTGTTTTGTTAACTTCAGGCTGATGAAATCGTCATCTATCTACCATCTGAGCACGGGGGTCACAGTTATTTTTCTTATTTAGTTCTTTCAAGAATAACTTCTGTTAAAGAAAAGGGTCAGGGTAGAGAGCAGGTGTAGAGTCGGGAGGAGAGAATTGCCTTTGAAAGGGATTTAAACTCCATTTCTCTTCAAGGATTTACAGCGGGCCCCTGTCTTTGCCCCTACCTGGGCAAGGATGTGCCTACCTCCAGCCCTGTCTATTTGAGACCAAGTCCAGGTGTGGCTAGGCCTTTCTCCTCTCTAGGGGCAGTTTTTTTAAGCCAGTGGGAAAAGCCTGGGCCTGTTATCTGATGCGGGATCAAATATTTAACAGGAGAACTTTCAGAGTGCTTCGGAGACACAGGGAGCTGTTTAGATATCAGATTCTCTCCTGCCAGGTCAAGCGAACCCTCTGTTGACAAATGGCTGTGTTTCCTCAAGCATCTTTCCCAGCAGCAAGCTATCTCTCCAGCGCTCTTTAACTCGCTGTCCAGCTGAGAGGCCCCAGGCCTGCAGAAGCTGCTCCTCTAATCCCCATCGCAACCTCAAGCTGCTGCAGTGGGCGATGGGAGATTGTTTACAGAAGATGAAGGCGCACTGCCTTGCACCTGGTTTCTGTCTGGCCCACGCTGATGGGGATGAAGGATACTTCATTTATCTCCGCCGCTCTTCTCAGGCAGCTCCTGCTGTCATGGCAAGCTTGGGCCAGGGTTTCTTTCCCTGATAAGCAGCTTTCTGAGGAGATGGGGAGAACCACGTACAGGCTTTGCATACCTTTCTCCAGACCTTTCTTGGAGCTGCTAGCCCCCTATTCCAGTTGCCAGGGGCAGCAGGGGTGGGAGGGGCAACAGGAGTGGGAGGGGCAGCAGGGGTGGGAGGGGCAGGGGCAGCTGAGGGTTGACAGAAGAGGCTGAGAGGACCTTGCATTCTAGGTATTTGGCTGGCTGGCTAGGCCCTTTCTCCATTTACAAAGTTTTGGAAGTTAGTGGCCAAACTATTACCCATCTGCCCCTCCTTTCCTCCAGGGAACTAAGAAAGAAAGGACATTTTTCCAGGCAGAGGCCATCAGAGCTAATCTCATTTTATTTTATTTTATTTTATTTTTAACAGATTTAATTCACTTTTATTTTTCTTGTATAAAAACCCTTATGTGGTGGCCACAGCTGGAGCCTGGGTCCTCTGAACAGACACTGTGGTGTGGGTTTTCACAAGATGGTCAGTGAATTCCTGATAAGGAGATTTGGTGAACACAGTCTCTTTCCAGAGGTCGGGGGTCAGGTAGCTGTAGGTCTTGGAGATGTCATCAAAGGTGGCCTTGGCAAAGTTGCCCAGGGTGGCAGTGCAGCCCCTGGCTGATGAGTTGCAGTCATCAATACCGGCCATCATCAGTAACTTCTTAGGCACAGGAGCAGAGACGATGCCAGTGCCTCTGGGGGCAGGGATGAGACGCCTAACACAGAGCCTCAGCGGCCTGTCACTTTGCACGGAACAGTGTGGGGCTTGCCAGTCTTATTCCCCCAGTAGCCTCTCCGCACAGGGACAATGGACAGTTTGGCTAGGATGATGGCCCCACGGATGGCAGTGGCTACTTCCTTGGAGCACTTGACACCAAGACCAACATGACCATTGTAGTCCCCAACAGCGACAAAAGCCTTGAACCTGGTCCGCTGGCCAGCCCGAGTCTGCTTCTGCACTGGCATGATCTTTAGAACCTCATCCTTTAGGGATGCGCCCAGAAAAAAGTCAATGATCTCGGATTCCTTAATGGGAAGGGAGAACAGGTAGATTTCCTCCAGGGACTTGATCTTCACGTCCTTAACCAGGCGGCCCAGCTTGGTGACGGGGATCCACTCCTTGTCTTCAGCTTTACCTCCACGAGCCCCGCGGCCTCGACCACGGCCCCTAAGGCCGCCGGGGCCTCCTAGTCCTGGGTCCCCGGGTCCTCCGGGCCCTCCCGCTGCACCTGCGTTGTCCGCCATTTGGTGTTTTCCCGAAGAAGAAGAAGCTAATCTCATTTGATAATGAAGAGGACAGACAGACAAAGGAGAAAAAAGTCCTTCTGGACTCCACATAGCCATCTGCAAGGATGGAGTCGGGAAGTGGGGCGGAAGGAGTCCCTCCCCTAAGAGCCTGGAAAGGGAAAGAAAGAAGGGCTAACAGCTAACTTTTATGAGGTGCTTACCATGTACCCACGCCCTGGGCTGAGCACTTGATCTCACTTAATCCCAAGAGGTAAATACTCTCATCACATCCATTTACCATACAAGGAAGTAGAGGCTTAGGGAGATTAGGTAAACAGCTAGTAACAAGAAGAGCTGAGATTTAAACACTGATAGCTTGGCTCCAGAGTCCCAAGTCCGCAACAGCCTGCAGTTGCAGAGACATGCCACAGGGGGCAGAGTCTGAGGGTGGACACTAGTGTGTTGCTCAGACAACCCGGTGTGCTGACCCCACATCAGACCCTGTGGCTTGTAGAGATCCAGCATCCTAGCTCACACACTTCCTCCTCTGTTACCCTCAAGGGGCAAACAACTCCGTATATAATGTAAGGGGCCATTACTTTCTGAGTAGGGCTTCCTCGGTTGCTTCTAAAATTTCTTAATCGTTGAGTTAGCAACCATAGGCATTTTCACTGTAGATAGCCAACAAGCTCCCAAATGGTACAGCACCCTCGTTGACAGCCTCACCCTCTCAGGTCTTTGCCAGCACACCCGTTGAGCCTGGCTGCCTCCTGGCCAAACTAGCAACTCTCTCTGTCGTAACTCTACTTGCCATTCAGGACACACACTGTGCTTAGTTTCTCTGTTATCGAGAAAGAGGGTTATAGCGTCTCAGATACCAGTGCGAAATTTCACAGGAATATTGGTGCCTTGTTTTACTTGGTGATAAACTTGACATTGGAGCCTGGAGGCAGCAACTACCGGTTAGCAGGGAGGGGAAGCAGATAGTGAAGAACAAGCAGGACACCCCTGCCGCAGCCCACCCCTGCCAAAGGGGAGCTGAATTTGGAATCCACGGGCCCTGGCAGATCTGGAGGGTTTTAAAGAACCAGACTTCCATTAAAGCAACCACTTCTTTTACTTGGATAAATGCACATACTACCTTTTATTTCCCTGGGAAAATGCAATAATCCCTTGGAAGCAAATTCCAATAGCAGACATGTCAATGGTATTCTTTGGGTAGAGTAGGAAGCTGATCGTCTCAGTTTTTAGGATCTATGCCAAATAGTTGAGATGGAGGGTGCAGCCTAACAGCAGAGTGCCTGCTTGTCATGCACCAGGCTCCAAGTCAATCCTTAATACTGACAAAATTCCAAGTGGACCGGTAATTCGCTGGAGACTCTTTCCTGGGACAGGTGTTTTGAGTCATTTAAACAAGCCTCTGTCTTCTCTTCCCAGGAGGAACATTGGAGCTGGCCAGAGGACGCTCATCCCTGCTCACAGCAGATTTAAGTTTACGCAGACACAGCTGCTGTAGGATGATTCTGAAGAGCCAGGCTAGAGAGTACAATGGTATAGGGTGGTACATTCCTTCTCTCAGCCACACCTGCTGGGGACTTAGTAGCAGCTAAGGAAAGGACTGAGCCCTTGCTAGCTCACGAAGGGCAAGTCTAGGACTCAGAAGGTTTGTGTTCCATTCTTGATTTTTCTACACTGAGCTCCCGGGGGAATATTAAGAAAGGCTTTCAGCTGTGTTTGGTGGCACTTGCTTGAAATCCCAGCATTGAGGAGGTGGAGACAGAGGGTCAGGAGTTCAAGGTCAGCTTTAGCTACAGAGTGGTTTGTGGAATATTCCTTTACACTGTGTGAATATATGCTGCTGTGATTGGTTTCATGAAGAAGCTGACTGGCCCATAGCTGAACAGGATAAGGTGGGAGGGCCAAACTGAGAATGCTGGGAGAAAGAAGATTGGAGCTGAGGAATTTGGAGCAGATGCCAAGAGAGGCAAGATAGGCATACGGTACTGAGAAAAAAGGTACCAAGCCACACGGCAAAGGCAAAGTATATATAAGAAATATGGGTTAACTTGAATGTAAGAGTTAGCTAGTAACAAACCTGAGCTATTGGCCAAGCATTTATAATTCATATTAAGCCTATATGTGGTTACTTGGTAGCGGCTTGTGGGACAGAAACTTCCCTACATGGGTTTGAGGCCAGTCTGGCTGCTTCATGAGATCCTAACTTTAAGTCAAACAAACAAAACCAGCTTTGCATTCTGGCCTTCTTAGGACCTCTGGAAGCTTACCCCATAACCCACCATGAGAATGGGCCATGGACCAGGGCAAATGGGACAATTTAATACAAGTGTCACTTGCACTAAAGGCCAGGCAGCTTATAAAGGTAAGAGCACTTTCTTTGTCCCTCCCTTCCTCCCTCCACTGAGTACCCCCTGGCTTCAGGGGGACTCGTTGTCTCCGTTGTCTCCGAGGACACAGGGCCTTAAACTTCTTCCCTGCCTTTGCAGCTCTTATCTGACCCCTTGAGGACAGGCAGTTTGAGACCAGAAGAGATTGAAGTGGGGGGAAGGGAGGGGACTCAGGGTTTCACACCCTTCCAACCTGACGCCGCCAGGACTGGGTTGGTGACAGGCCCTGACTCAGCGTTCAGAGCAGCTGACTCTGTGGACAAGAAACAGATAAACTGCACCAGGCCTCTTAATGAACCCAGCGCCAGCCTCAGATAAACTGTCGCCACTTACTCCTCCTGGCCCTCCCTCCTCTGGTTCAGACTCCACTCTGCTTCAAGGGGTTTGGAGTAGAGCCGGAGCCCCCAGCCCAGCTGCTCTCCAGAGAGGTTCTAGAGGGAACCAGACTCCAAGACTCTGGTTATAACCTTGTTTGATTTTTCTTAATTCTCGTTAAACCTGACTGCAGAGGTTAAGAGGAGCCAAAAGCTAACAACTGTTTAAAAAATGCAGGTAAAACCCACAGGGGTGACGCCAACCTAAGAACCAAATCTTTCTTGCCTTTGTTTGCTTTGAGACAGGGTCTCATTCACCCTACGGTCTTGGTTGGCCTGGAACTCACTGTGCAGATCAGGCTAGTCTCAAACTTACAGCGATCTGCCTGCCTCTGCCTTCAATTGCTGGGATGCAAGGCGTGCACCCCCATGCTCTGCCCATGCTTTTGATCATGCGTCTTCCTTTCACGGTGCCTTTATCCCATGCATCCATTTTATCCACTAGAGAGGGATGTGCGTTACAAGGGGGTAAATTCTGTTTACGAGGAAGGCAAGGCCAACATCTCTGACTCCCACCCAGGAATATTTCGGCGTGACATTTTCCATGTAACTTGGTAATTGCCTCAGTTGTATCTTGTTTTGTCCCTGGGAAGCCCAGGCCTGCAGGGGTTGAGAACAGGATCATCTCATTGGCAGGAACTGGGCTGAGCACGTGCAAGCTCTGTCCTTCCTGGCAGCAAGCTGCTGGGAAAGCTTTAGAGTTATACAAATATTAACTAATTAATATTCCTGAGGGTGTGAGTAAGCAAGTCACTTTTATTAGGGGAGTAAAGAAATGTTTTCTGAAGGCATCTGAGAGAATAGAGAAACTGTTTCTTATCTGGTGTGATGTCAGTGTCCAAAGAAGGGTTGAAATATCCTCAGAGGCATCTTTGAACACTTAGGTGAAGTCCAGGCCAGGGGAGGTCTGTTCAGCTCATGTGTTCCAGTCTTAAGAGTCCATGGGACAGGCATTGTGGTACTAGCCTTTAATCCCAGCATTTGGGAGGCAGAGGCAGGGAGGTCTCTGTGAGTTCAAGGCCAGCCTGGTCTACATAGTGAGTTCTAGGATGGCTAGAGCTATGTAGAGACTCTGTCTAAAAAAAAAAAAAATTCCATGACAGTTCTGATGTACAGGATATGGTCTAGCTGTATCAAGTATCTTTTAAAATTTATTATTATTGTGTATGTGAAGGCCTGAGATTGGTATCAAGTGTCTTCCTTGCTTGCCCTCCAGGTTATATATCGAGGCCTGTCTCTTTCTGAATCTAGAGCTTGACATTTTGGCTAGTCTGGCTGGCCAGCAAGCTGTGTGTGGGGATTCCCTGTCTTTGCCTCCTGTGGTCTTGGATTACAAGCAGCCACCATGCCCATCTGGATCTTCTGTTGGTTCTGGGGAACTGAACTCCAGCCCTCACACTGTGACTAGTGAACTCACTGAAGTGTCTTCCTAGGTCCTTCCTTTTTCCACCTGTTTCCAAGTCAGGGTCTCTTCCGGAATCTGGTGCTTCTGCTTCAACCAGGCTAGCTGGCTATGGAGCTCCAAGCATCCTTCTGTTTCTGCTTCCCTAGTACTGGGATTATAGGCCCATGCTGCTGTGTTTGGCTTTTTAGAAAATGTATTTTTTTTAGAAAGCATCTTTTTTAAAGATTTATTTATTTATTATACAGTGTTCTGCCTACATTCGAGAAGAGGGCACTAGATCAAATTACACATGGTTGTGAGCCACCATGTGGGTGCTGGGAATCGAACTCAGGACCTCTGGAAGAGCAGCCAGTGCTCTTAACCTCTGCACCATCTCTCCAGCCCTAGAAAAGGTACTTTTATTATTTTTATTTTGTGTACATGGGTGTTTGGCCTGCATATATGTCTGTGCACCACATGTGTGCCTGACGCCTGGAGGCCAGAAGAGAGTACCAGGTCCCCTGGAGCTGGAGTTACAGATGGCTGTGAGCTGTTATGTAGGTGCGAGGAATCGAAGCTGGGTCCTCTAGAAAAGCAGCTAGTGCTCTTAACCACTGAATAATCTCTCTAGCCTCTGCTCTTGGCTTCTAATATGGATATTGGAGGTCTGAAACTATATCCCCATGTTCATTTAGCCATCTCTTCCAGCCCCTTTTATTTTATCTTCTGACCAAATTTCTGTGTTTGGATGGATTGATACTCTCTAGTGACTTCACCAGTGTAAGCAACGACCATGCCGTTGAGGTCATAGCTCTCATCACTTAGTCGGGCCCTGTGGAATGATGAATGTGCTTTGGATATTTACATAGTTGGCACTGGATAGTAGTCAATCCTTTCTTCTTTCCTTTCTGTTTCTTTTTCTGCTCTTTACTTTTTCTTTCTTTCTTTCCTTCTTTTCTTCTTTCCTTCTTTCTTTCTTTCTTTCTTTCTTTCTTTCTTTCTTTCTTTCTTTCTTTCTTTCTTTCTTTCTTCCTTCCTTCCTTCCTTCCTTCCTTCCTTCCTTCCTTCCTTTCTTTCTTTCTTTCTTTTTTTTGAGACAGGGTCTCTTTACATATCACTTGGCTGTCCTGGAACTCACTATGTAGACCAGACCTCAAACTGGCCTCAAACTCACAGATCCACCTGCCTCTGCCTTCCTCGTGCTAGGATTAAAGGCGTAGACCACCGTGCCCTGCTAGTCCATCCTTTCCATTTGGCTAAAAAGTAGCTTGTGTCCTTCGACTCCAAGCACAATCCATGGCCTGTCCTCAGAGGCATTACCAGGGAGCATGTTAGACATGCAGAATCTCAGGCCCACGTGGACGTATTGAGTGAGAACCTACAGCTGAACAAAATCTCCAGATGACTCACATGCACAGAGAATACTAGTCCATATTACAATACCTCACCTGCTAGGCAGAGTAAGTATTGTTTTCATGTCATGTCCACGGAGCTGGGACTCAGTGGTCAGGTGCTTACCCATTTGTATGCTTCTAAGTGGAGGAGTTGAACCCGGATCTTGTGACTTGAGATCCCAAACTCTGTCTACTGTGCCATGATGCAGAAGGTGAGAGAAGCAGCCAATTCAATGCCAATGAGTTATCCTGAGAGAGGGCTCCTTTGTGCTCACTCCCGCCTCTTTCTCACGGTGGGCCATATGAGATGCTCTTTGGAAAGAGACCTGCGGTGACAGGTTTGGCTCTGCTTTCAGTCTTTGTCCCCTGCTACCTAACAGCATTTCTAAATGTGGCCAACCAGTTCACAGGCACAGGCTGTTAGCGGTAATTACTGGGACCTGTCACGGTGCCCGGCACTCAGCCGACACTCAACAAATGTTTGTTGAGCCAAGCAGATTCACCTAGCATTCACACAAGCTCTTAGCTGTGGCTTTCCAAGAGTGCCCTGGTAAAGGGACACGATGGGCGAAGAAACTTCTGAATTGCAGGACCTCCTGGAAAGAGTAGTGACATCACCTTCCTGACCCACAGGCCAGATTTTCAAAGCAGATTCTACTGTCTGTGTCTCTCTGTACAGGTCTCAACCAGGAGCGACAGAAACACGGAGGACGGAGGATGGTGAATGTGCGGTTTACATGCTCACCCTGGAAAACAGGCTTGACTACATTTTCTCTGGCCGGAAGCACAGACTGTGACCCCAGTTTGAAGGCAGGGGTCAGCGGGAGGAGGCTGCCTGATGACAGTCACGTGGGGTCGTCTGTACATGCTGGCCAGAGTTTGAGGTTGTTGACAATGGGAAAACCCCCAAAGAGAACCCGACAGGGATTTGGGACCATCTTAAAGGAACACATGGGCACTGGACAGGAAATGGCTCAGTTTCTGCGCTTGCTTCCCCCAAGAACAGAAATGAAGCAAAGCTCTGCGGGGAGGGTTGAATTATTACGCTGCAAGAAGTTTTCTGAGGATCTGGGCTACGAAGATGGATCCCATTAGTAAATCTGACAGCCATTCCATGCCTCCCTGCATTTTAGCATCTCACACCAAAACATAAATGAAAGGAGTACACTATCTTTTAGAAGGAAACTATCAATCCTTAAGCTCTCTGAGCAGCCGCAGATTTTTTTTTTTCTCTCCGCTACCTGGGTAGGGTTGGTTGTGTAGCCTGATCCCACACATTCTCATCCAGCCTTTATGTCTGGTGGAATCCTGTAATTTTGTCATCTTTGTGTGCGTCAGATCCTCAGCCACAGAGCGAGTGAGTCCCACATGCAGCAAGATGCAACGAGGCCTTTGATCATCTGAAGAGTGGAGAGGCTTGGTTCATCCTCATCCAACTTCTTTAGAAGCCGCACAGTGACTCACAGTGACTGTTTTCTTTCATGACCTTGGGAGGTGGGACTCAGCACTACGGCATGGGTGGAAGAAAGCCCTCCATTTGTGCTTACCCTGCTCAGCTTGTTCTAGAACAAGAATGGTTCTCCTACAGGAATGATAGCTACAGTTTTGGGATGCTCTAAGACCTGGAGCAGAAGGAAAGATAGCGCCACTGGGCACACGCCCACGCACGCATGTATTTCTGGTTTCAAGGGGTTGTTTGCAAGAAGATACATCTCTTATTACTAATTTCTTTAATTTAGATGGTTTGCCTCATAGCATTGTTGGGGTTACATTTTTCTCCAGATCTTCCATCCACAGCTGTTTGCTGCTGCATTTCTTCATGTACAGAGCACTGCACTGTGGGAGTGTTCCAGCCACTTCCTCCATGACACTCCAGTGTACCTCTTGCAGATTCTGTCCCTAAAGTCTGAGCATTTTATTGCATTTATTTGCTGTACTTTTACATGTCTCTCTTTAAAAGACAATAGGCACTTCCAGGGAAAGATTCTTAACCAGTATTCCCTTTTATCTTAAGCATCTAACGAGGGTGTCTAGCACATGCCATACGCATTGACTAAATGAAACATTCAGAAGAAGTGAGAAGACAAAGATAAGTTAATCAGAGGGATCCAGCAAAACAAAAACAAAACAAAACCAAGCTCTACCTCCTACCCGCAGCAGCGCCAAGTTCTTCAGCATAGCCTGAGCCTGCAGCAGACATTCACAATGATCCTGGGTTTGGTGATTTGACCTTGTCAGTATTGACGTTGCTACCTCTCACTGCCACCGTTGTGCCGTTAATAATGTCACAAAGAAATTTGTCAGGGCTGAGGACAGCTGATAACATGCCGTCATTTTGAGTATGACATAATTCATTTCTCAACGATAGAGCATCATTTAGAAATGAGTGTGCAACAACACATTCTCTAAATTCGATTTGTGAAATTGTTAACACACTGCCCAATGTTCACATTTTACATACATTTTTTTCTTCTTGTATATGTATGTTGAATGTATGTGTTTGTGTGGATATATATATATATATATATATATATGCATGTGGGTGTACTTGCACACTGTGCTTGTGTGTGCTGCAGGTATGTGTTTGTGTGAGTGCACCTGCACATGTGTGCTTGTGAGTGTATGTGTGTGTGTAGTTCAGAGGTCATCTTGGGTCTTGCACTTATCTTGGAGGTCATCAGTTTGACTAGGCTGGCTGGCTAGTAAACTCCAGCTGTCTCCACTCCAGTGCTGGGGTTACAGATGCTCATCGCTTCTTGGCTTTTATGTGGGTGCCAGGGATCTGATCTCAGGTCTTCATGCTTGCC
>CABHPP010115620.1:0-17298 GCA_902168425.1 Peromyscus attwateri
GGAAAGGCAAGCCCCTCATCAGGCACTCCTGTTGTCAAAGGCTTGCAGCAGGTACCCAGCCCTCCACCACCTGCAGACATACTGCAATGACGGAGGGGTGGCCGGTCACCTCGAGGGCCCTTCCTGCTGCAGATGGAGGCTGGGCCATGACAGACAGCCCACCACATCCTCTCATACTTACCCCCACCCCAGCAGGCCCTCTGTCCTCAGGGCCCACTAGCCTGCCTGTCCCCACCCAGCCCTCTCACTCTGTAGGGAACCCATGGTCCCAAAGCCAATGTTTGCTGTGCTTCCAAGCCTGACTCATCCAGGCATGAACTATTTATACCCCTCACACGGATGCTTGTCTTGGTGCTCCAGGCAGACACTGTTCTGCAGGTGGCCACAGGACGCAGGAGGAGGCTGGGCACAGACAGACAGATTGATAAGTGCATCAGCCTATCAGCCCTGGGATATTAGCCCAGCTCCTTCCTTACTGCTGTGTGACCTTGGGCAGGTCAATTAGCCTCTCTGAGCCTCTGCTTATGAAGAGCATTAAATCAAAGTAAGCAATAAAGCTTCCATCCAAAAACAGTTTTTAGTTCCTGGGGGCTGTTAGATGTCTAAAGTCAAGTGCGGCTGTATGTAACTGGAGAGGGGCAAAGGGGAACCCACAGATAAACAGGGAAGGCACCCAGTGTCTGTAATTGAGCACCTTTGTGTCAAACTGTCCATCTGGAGGCCTCGGGTACCAGAAAAGCCCCGCGTGTCACCCTGAGGCCGCTCTCCCCAGGCTTCTGTCCCAAGAGACAGTCAACCTGACAAGAAGGCCTGATGGACCTCCAAGCAAAGCCTTTGCTTCAGGTGTGGGCAGCACCTTACCAGCTGGGAAACGGGCTGGAGGCCACCTCTGGCCACTCACAACATAAGGAGTGTGACCACAGCAAAGGGACATTTAGATCCGTTCTCACCCATGCCTGTCTCCACCAGGCGGCTGGTGGCAGAGGAACAAAGGAAGGGCAGAGACAGGCCTCGTTATCAACTGGCTCTATGCCAGTCTGCCCAGCACTCCCCGCCACTCCCTGCAGCCTCCCAGAACAGGCTGTTCCTGAACACACCCCGGGTCCCCTGCCCCAATGTGACCATGACCCTCCCTCCCAGATACAGTACTCCACAAAGACTGCTGAGGCTCTTGGCTCCAAATTCATTCCTGAGTCACGTATTCAACAGTCTAAGCACCTACTAGGTGCTTTTTACTCTTGGGGGAGCCCACAAAGGTTTCCGACTGAGACCTGAGCTTGCTTTACACAGCAGGGCTGCATTAGGGGATGGCTTGACCACGTTCGTGCGAAGTCACCAGGTGTCTGGAAGGGTCTGTACTTGGCTGGCTGCAGAGAGGTCTTTTGCTCCACCCCTTGGCATTCCTTTAAAAGCCCTTTAGTAGAGACGGAAGGGGCTGGTGAGTAAGGATCCAGGCCCTCCCAAGGCTATCCTGTGTTTTCTAACTGTCTCTCTCTATGTATACTTCCATCTACAAATTCCTCATTTCTCCCGGCTCGAGTACCCTGGGGGAATAAGAGGGAGCTGGTCCCCCTCGTACACTCTCTCCTGGAACCTAGCATGAGTTGGAGCAGGAAGTCAGATCCCCGTGTGGAGGGTGCCGTGTTAGAAAGGAACCACTGATCCCATGTGAAGGGGTGTGGCTTAGTGGTGGAGTGGAATGCCCCACAAAAAAATAAATAGTGGGGCATGACCATGCACGTCTGTAGTCCCCACATGTGGGAGGCGGAGGGAGGAAGATCACTACAAGTGCAAGGATTAGCCTGGGCTACGTGGTGACTTCCAGGACAACCGAGGCTGCTTAGTGAGACTGTCTAAAACAAATAAGAGACTACCTTCCACACCGATGCTATCCTCCGGCCACTGGGAATGATTTTGCCTCCCCACCGCCCCCGCCACATACACACACACACACACATCCACATACACACACACACACACACACACTCACTCACACACACACTTGCACAGGAGACAGTTGGCAGTGTTTGGGAGACATTTGACTGTCACAGCCCAGGAGGGCTACTTCTGTGAACATCCCACAGTGCACAGGGCAGCCCCCACTGTGAAGAGTGTCTCAGCGCCGGCTCACAAGGGTCTACCACCTAACTGGAGCCACAGATCCCGCCAGGGTGAGACCGAGACACCCCCTCAAGTGCCCGCAGAGGTGCCTAGACCAAATAGCTGAATCCACAGGCATGGTATGAGTTCTTGTTCACACCACACTCAGTACAGGAGGCTGTGGCTTCCTCCCTCAAGCCATGGGTTTGTGTGAGAATTAGCATTGTTAAGAATACAGGATGCTGCCTGACCATGTGGTGGGGTCCCTTCCGGCTATGAGAGGAAGACATTGACCACTTCCTGTATCCCAGGCTTGAGGCCTCGCTGCACAGTCAGACATGAGGTACATCAGGGTGTCCTTCAGCCTCTCTGCGTCCACAGGTATGATGCCGGCAGGGATGGCTTCATCGACCTGATGGAACTGAAGCTCATGATGGAGAAACTGGGGGCCCCCCAGACTCACCTGGGCCTGAAGAGCATGATCAATGAGGTTGATGAGGATTTTGACAGCAAACTCAGCTTCCGGGAGGTGAGTCTATCCCCAGGCTGCTTCCCAGCCTGCCGCACCTGAGCACTGGGTGACTTTTGTTATTTGTGAGGCTGGCAAGGCATTCTTGGCAGGTGTCCTCCTGTCTCAGCCTCCCAAGTTCTGGGATTCTAGGTGTAAGCCACCACAAGCAGCTATTTTTAATGATTTCTATATGCCCCGCTGAGCTGTGGGAAAGGGTGTGTGCTCCGAGGGTCCGGGAGGCACCTAAAAGAGGATTTATACAGTGCTTGGTTGAGAAGAAAGGGAGTGATGTGTACTGCCGAGGGGACCAGGTGTGGTGCGAGGTAGCTTCACCTACTCTGAGGCAGAAGCTGTGGACCAGCCTGTTTAGGGACTGGCAGGAGGGATGGAGGCTCAGAGCATGGTGGCTGTGGCTCTAGGCCCTCAACAGCATGGGTTTGCCTGTGTGGGGAGGTAGGTGCTCGGGGAGTCCTTGGCCCTAACAGAGACGGGGGGGGGGGGGGGGCCTGTCAAGAGCTTCTTGGAATATGGGAGGTGACAAGAGGCCAGGGAAGAATTCAAAGTGGTCCATGGGAATGGCTTGGGGTCAGAGAGCATCCATTCCCATCCTCCCAGAACCTGTGTCTCCGAACCATCCTCACACTGGAGAATGGGAGCGAGGTCCCTCCGGGGCTTTGTGAATGACATGCAGTGCAGATTTGTGGCGGGGAACAGTGGGTGGCAAAGAGGAGAGGCAGGCTGAAGCTGTGGGTGGGAGCTGGGTGTGGTCCTTAGCCCAAGGTCCTGGCAGGGCACACCAGGAAGATAGGGGCCTGCCCAGCTCTAGCTCCAGGTCCTGCAGGTGTGAGCACACAGCCTTTCTACAGAGATCTGAGCCGAGGCTTGGGTGTGTCCGGGGGCTTTGTTCCAGGTGTGCCTTGCTGACCCCTGTGTCTTCCCTCCGCAGTTCCTTCTGATCTTCCGCAAGGCGGCGGCAGGGGAGTTGCAGGAAGACAGTGGCTTGCACGTCCTGGCCCGCCTCTCTGAGATCGATGTCTCCACAGAGGGCGTTAAGGGTGCCAAGAACTTCTTCGAGGCCAAGGTGAGGAACCAAGGACTGTGGTCCAGCTGTATGATGACACCGATTAGACTGAGGACTGCACGGTCCCTCCCTGGCCCTGTTGAGGCTGCAGAGGAGGAGCTGACTGCGGGGTGTGCAGGGCTGTGGGGGTCTTAAAGAGGGAGACAGCCAGCACTGCTCCCTAGAGACCCTGCCCTGTCAGCCCTACCCTGGAGGAAGCTGAGGGGTCCTCAGACCTCAGACATCTGTGTGTGCAGCCTCCTCCCTTTCAGCACATGCATAGATGGAGGGGGACACATTTGGTCCAACGGCTCCTGAGTCCTGCCCACCCAGGACCTCACCTTTCCTTATTCCTCTTTTCCAAACTAAGGCCTTTCCTTCCCAAGGCTGCCCCGCCTCCCTATCTCTCTCTCCCTTCCAACCTTTGATAGTGATATCAGGGTTCATTAGCAGACCTGTGCGCCTTACCTCAGGACAGGACATCAAGGGCATCATTCCTGCCTGCAGCGCCCTGTGCTGCTTCTACCAGTGAATATTCTCTGTGTCTCTCTGTCTCTCTGTCTCTCACTCCCCTCTCTCTTTCTCTGTTTCGGAGAGATATGGTCTCATATAGCCCAGGCTGGCCTTAAACTTCTGGTCTTCCTGCCTTTGTCTCCCCTGTTTAGGATCACAGGTGCTGAGTGCCGTACCCCGTTTTTTGAAGTACAGCTTAAACCCAGGACGTCATGCATGCTAGGCGAGCACTTTACCAGCTGGGTTCTATCCAGCGCATTATTTTAATCTCTCCCAACGAGCCCCTGTGGTCGGCTACTGTGTGCCGGGTTCTCTGTGGAGAGACAGAGGCGCAGAGGGGTAACTGTGGCTCACAAGGGCCACTGTTGGTGAGCCTGGACCAGAAGGTGAACAGCTCCCAGGAGTAATAACTATGGAGGCCGCATCTCTGACCTGTCCCCCCCCCCCCCACACTCCCAGGTCCAGGCCATCAACGTGTCCAGCCGCTTTGAGGAGGAGATCAAAGCCGAGCAAGAGGAAAGGAAGAAGCAGGCTGAGGAGGTGAAGCAGCGGAAGGCGGCCTTTAAGGAGCTACAGTCCACCTTCAAGTAGCCAGGGCTAAGGCCCAGACCCGGCCCTGCCCGGCGAGCAGTCTGGGGGCACGGGTGGGTACAGGAGACCTGTGGGAGACAAGCCTGAGTCCTGGTCTGTGGGGGCCAGGACCACTACTAAACTCTAAACTGTTTGTGAACGGATCTCATTCAGGAGTCTCCCCAGTGGTCGGGCCAGTCCCTGCTCCCTCCCGCTCTTCCTGAGGCTGCGACACCAGCCACCAGCATCCTCTCTGACCACCCTGCTGCCTGCTCCAGCCCATTCACGCCCCTGCCTTGTGTACCAGCTGCTTTGCCCACCCACCTGCCCTTAACCTTAGGCCACCCTGCCCTGGGCCTGATGGCCCCTTCCTCGATAGGGACCAGCAGAGAGAGAAGAGTCCCCTCCTTACAGATCAGCCCCTTCTCCGCTGGGTGTGGAGGGACTCCTGTTTTGGAGAAGAGATCCAGGCCCTCGCACTCTAGGCTGATAGACATGGGGCTAGAAGTGGAGGGACTTCTATTTTGGTGAAGAGACCCAGGCCCTAGCACTCTAGCTTGCTGTAAATGGGGCCCAGCCAGGCAGGGTGAAGGCCACTGAATCTACCTCACAGGCTACACTCTGCTAGGCATGCCATGGGGACGTGAGTGAGAGGGCTCTGTGGGGAGGGGCAGGTATGTCACTTTCTGACACCCGACTGCTAGGACAAGCTGAGGGTCCCAAGGGGCTGTGGAGAGGAGGGTGGGGTGCCAAGGGATTGGCCTTCCCAGGGAGGACCTCAGCACTCTGCCTTGGTTCCCCAGGGAGTGCCTGATGTGTTTGTGTGTACTGGGACATGGGGCTGGCACCCCTCACACTATCCTTCCCTGGGTTTGTCACCCCTGAGAGCGCCCGCCTGTCCTGCCCACACCTAGAACGCATGGGGATTGCCCATCCATCACCAGGCAGGCCATCGTGAAACCCGTGCCCTTCCTCCATAGCTCCCATGTGCTTGCTCACGTGTGTATGTGCGTGTATCTGTTGCTGTGCTGTGAAACTGTGACGTCACCCAGTCTAAGTGGACGGCCATGGAGGCCACTGTTATGCAACGTTCAGTGTGTCACTGCTTTCAAAACTCGATATCTCTTTATTTTACTACAATGCCCCAAGAGTCCCCAGTTCCCCCTGGGGGACTTGCAAAGGTTTTATTTTTTCGGTCTTAGAACCCATAAGAATCGGAGGGACCGAGCCCAGCCCAGCCCAGCAGCTGTGGCCCTGGCTTGCGTTTGCCTTAGTGGATATGTTTATACAGATGAATATAAATTCCCTTTACTTTGGGCTTTCTGCATTTTATTTTTGGTCCCCCCCTCTCACCACCTCCTCCCCCCTCGGAAAAAAAAAAAAAAAAAAAACAGCTACTTCTTCATTCAGTGGTACGATTATTTTTTTTAACTAAAATGAGATAAAATTCTATATTCTTATGTGTGTGTG
Organism: Peromyscus attwateri; assembly: GCA_902168425.1. Taxonomy (NCBI): domain Eukaryota; kingdom Metazoa; phylum Chordata; class Mammalia; order Rodentia; family Cricetidae; genus Peromyscus; species Peromyscus attwateri. The sequence continues at coordinate 6,225 of CABHPP010115620.1, forward strand.
GTTTTTGATGGCTAACTGAAGAGGGCGGGGAATGGGACCAGGAGCCTGGGGAGGAGAACACTCCTGACGGAGAGGTTGGTCCCTTAGCACCTTTACAACACTAATGGTCTAAGCACTTCGTATATTAAACTCGTTCCCTCCTTTAAGGAACTCACTGAATGGGGCGCTGTCTTTTAATCCCCTTTTAAAGATAAGAAGAGGATGGCTTAGCCGTTAAGGTCACTGGCTGCTCTTCCAGAGGTCCTTAGTTCAATTCCCAGCAACCACATGGTGGCTCACAACCATCTGTAATGAGATCTGGCGCCCTCTTCTGGCATAAAGGTGTACATGCATATAGAGCACTCATATACATAAAATAAATAATTTTTTTTTTTTTTCGAGACAGGGTTTCTCTGTGTAGCTTTGCACCTTTCCTGGAACTCACTTGGTAGTCCAGGCTGGCCTCGAACTCACAAAGATCCGCCTGCCTCTGTCTCCTGAGTGCTGGGATTAAAGGCGTGCGCCACCACCGCCAGGCAAATAAATAAATCTTTTTAAAAAAAACAAGAAAAAAAAGAACAGGGAAGCCTGAAGGTCGCCAGGCACACAGACCAATTGGGGTGGTAGGATTCTGCCCAGGGTGACTAGCCCATGGCCTGTGCTTTGTCATAGGGCTACCAGCCTTGAGACTTCACAGAGGTAGGGCTGTGCCACCTGACCCCAAAATGATGGCCAGAACAGATGTGATGCATACCTGTCAGTCACCCCAGCCTTCCAGAGAGGAGGGAATGTTCAAGTTGGTTGGCCTGGGCTACACTGCAAGACCCTGTCTAAAGAAACTATAACAAAATGCTACAGAGGTTCAGAATCAATGAGCCCCCATGGTCCAGATACCCACCATCCTCAGTGTCCCTGGAGTGGGGGAGTGGCTGCAATGTTGGCACCAGCAGCTGTCTGTGCAGTGCCCGTGGTATCCCGGTCTCCATCTGCCCGACATGTGGGTGGACTGGGGTCTCCAGATCTTTCCAGATTTGTGGTTACACACAGCCTAAGCAGCGTGGGGGAAGTTTCTGATTTGTCTGGGTGCTTCTGCCCCCATGTGGCCATAAGTGGAACTGCAGCATCAGGTGGCCCCCTTGCTCCTTTCTCACAGTCCTGTCCGAGAAGGACAAGGATCTGGGGGTATATATCCTGGGGTACAGCACTCACATGCTAGCCACTGCCTGACATGCCACCACCAGTAATAACAATTTAGGCTAGGCGTCTCCTTTCAGTTAACCCTTTGCAGGGACCCCTGCAAGCGTCACAGCCCCTCGGGAAACGATCCCAGGGAGGTTAAGGATGAAACTTGGGTCAGCGCAACTGAGGCAGTTCTGGGTCAAAACTCCTGGAGTCTGATGCCAAGGGATCTGTTTTTCACATATTTAAACACCGTAAAACTCTGAGGGAAAGTTTCCATGTGACAGTTACCACAAGAAGCTTTAGGCACGGCTACATTGAAACAAACTCCTTTGCGAAGTACCTCTCTAGCAAAGTTCCTGTGACCTTTTCTACTGACTGAGAAACAGTGTTCAGCATAAGGGCCTGGGGAGGAGGGGTTTGTAATAAGCGTGAGGATGGCTTCTGTTGACCGAGAAACAGTGTTCAGGAGTCAGTCTGGGGGATTCGATTTGATGAGGGATGGCTTTACAGAATAGCAAAGGTTGCCAGGTATGAACACAACCGCTCACAGCTTCCTGACGGAAAACTGATGTCAGTTCTTCCCTTGAAGAAGAAAGCCTCGTTTCCAGAACTGTTCAACAATTCTGGGTTTTCTAGTGCTTATCTGTGAGCTCTTGTCCTCTACACTCCTTGTACTAGGGATTCCCTAACTTGCTAGAGCGGTGGTTCTCAACCTTCCCAATGCTGCAACCCTTTAATACAGTTCCTCATGTTGTGGGGACCCCCAACCATTAAATTATTTTTGTTGTTACTTCGTAACTGTAATTTACTACTGTTATGACTCATAATGTAAATATCTGATATGCAGGGTATCTGATAGGTGATCCCTTGTGAAAGGGTCATATGACCCCCAGAGGTCGCGACCCCACAGGTTGAGAACCGCTGTGCTAGGGTGACAGACCCAGGGGCGGGGCAAGGAGATCGAAAGGGAAGCAGCTGCCATTCAGGCTGCAACTGGCCTGGCGATGTGTGGGGGCTGACTCTCGGGTGCCAGAGCCGCAGCTCTGGGGACCTGAGCCTTAGCCTGCCAAGATCCCACCCGCCCATGGCAGAGCCCTGTAGAGAAAGCCAGCTGAGAAACGAGGAGGCCTCAAGTGACCCAGTTCCCACAAGAAACTGCACCAGAAACCATCCCTAGAGCATGGTGCATTGGCACCCGCCTGTGATGCCAGCCCTGGGGAGGTATAGACGGGGGAAGGGGGGATCAGGAGTGTAAAGCCAGCCTGGGCGCCATGGCCCCACGTGGCGGAAGGAGAGAACCAACTCCACCCAGTGATGCTCTGACCTCCACATGTACACCATGGCATGTGTGTGTGCACATGCAAATAATTACATGTGATTTAAAGTTTGTTTTTAAACAAAAAATGAAAAACTTCCCCAAACCCCATCTTCTCACTAAACCTCTTCACCAGATCCAAGCCACTCAGATCTCCATTGCTTTCCCAGATCCTCCAATGGACTCGGAATTTTTTATTATTATTATTATTCACGGGGTCTCACTATGTAGTCCCAGATGGCCTGAAAAATCTCTGTGTAGACCAGGCTGGCCTCAGACTCTGAGATCTACCTGCTTCAGTCTCCTGAGTGCTAGGATTACCTCATTGAATTTACCACTCTACCTCGCTGACCTGAAGCTGTTCAGTGAACCCCCAAACTCCCTCCCTTCCCTGTGGTACTTGAGGCAAAGCCTCACCAGTCCTTCAGCCTCCCCCACTTAGTGAACCTCGTTCAAGAGGCAACAGCTGCCACCAGATCCTGAAGGAGGCAGACAATCCAGGCCCCTGTCACCTGCACCTGCTCCTTTCTCAGGCTCTCACTCTGCCTCCTCCCCCACAACCTTCTCTAGAGGCCACTGGGCATCACCTGGCCACATCCCAGCACGCCCACACGTCTTGAGTGGTTACTTTTCCATTCCGGCCTCTGGCCCTGAGCTCCTAGGTCCTGAGAGCCACACTGTGGGTCGCGGAAATCAGGGAAATGGTGGGAAACAGTGGAGGGTTGTGACATTCTCAGCACCTCCGGGTCTCCAGTGCATTCTGGACGTGGGATGAGCAGAGAAGAAAGCTTACCTGCATCCCATCAAGCTACCACCTAGGATGGATCTCATCTCCCACAGAGCTCCAGCCAGGGTTCTCTTCTCCAGGGAGCATATCACCCTGACTGACAGGAAGCTCCCTCCGGTACACAGGGCATACACATAGTGGGTGTTTAATGAATCTTGGGGGAGTAATGAATGAATCCATTTTATAAATATATATTATATATATTATATATTATAAATATATATTATATATTATATATTATATATATAATCATGCCAAATAAAGCACACATTGATAAACAGGCAAGTCAGTACAGTGTCGAGCCCTACCCCACAGTCACAGGAAATCCATCGGCCCCTATGACAGCTTTTGCAGTCTTTATTATCATGACTAGAAAATAAGTCAGCCCAGCCAGTGTCATAGTGTGAGCCAAGGCTAATAGCATCCTCTGCCCAGCCACTCCCTGCACCAGAGCCAGGGACCAGAGTGCCAAAGTGATTCCTGCCCACCCCGCCAGTTGCTCTTGAGAAATGGTTGCTCATAGGCACACTAAAGACATCCAAGGGCAGTGCCAAAGCCCTTGAGAGGCCCAAGAGAATGCTTTCTAGTTCTTTAAAATCAACAGGAAATGGAGCTGGAGAGATACCTCAGTGGCTAAAAGCATTTGCTGCTTTGCAGAGGACCCAAGTTTGGTTCCCAGCACCTACAGCAGCTCACAGCCATCGGTTACTCCAGTTCCAGGAGATTTGATGTCCTCTTCTGGCCTCCTCTGGCACCAGGCACACACGTTGATGTACAGATATACATGTAGACAAACATTCATACACATAAAAATCATCTTTACATTTAAAATAATAATAATAATATAATAAAATCTGCAGAAAAACATTCAAATTGAGTTCCAGTCATCTACAAAGGCAAACAGCCCTGGAGTTTAGATCAGTTTTCTGATGGAAGATAGAGGCCCTTGAATTCACTCCGTCTTGGAAACCCCATACTTCTAGCCAACCACATCTTCTGCCCAAATTAAACAGTAATTACCAAGGTCAGGAAAAGGCCTTGTCAGAACAGGTTTGTCCCCAGACTGAGCTCAGCTTTGACCCCTGTGACCTCACACCGCCCCCCTCGTCCCTATAAATGCCCAGCCTGCCTCCACACCAGCCAGTCCTGAGCACCTGACCATGTTGGGAATTACAGTCCTCGCTGCCATCGTGGTCTGCGGTAAGCTTGAGAGTGGGACAAGCCGCACCCAGCGGGCTACAAGATCAAGCTGGCCTTGGGGTGTCCTCTGCTCCCCAAGAAAGGCACTTCGGGGTCCGGTGTGGGTTCAGCTACTGAGCAGCCGTGTGTCAGTTAAGCCTCTTCCAAACTAGTAGGTCCTGGAGAAGGGGTGAAGAGCACCCTCTGAGGTGTGAGGCTTAGACAGGAGGCCCTGAGCAAGGCCCACGGTAGGTGCCTCACCTGGCGGCGTTCACTCACTCCGGGGAGCCACTGGGCCGCCTTTCCCATCTGTGTCTCCCTCCCGAGGGCTCTTCCGCCCTCCCGTTTTAGTGCCGTTCTCCCAGATTTCAAACTGAAGGGTTCAATAGGATTTGGTTTGGTTTGGGTAAAGGAGAGCACTTGATCAGGAGTGGAGCTGGGTTCTCTAGATGCAGGAGCAAACTGGACCATATACAAGTATTAGGTTTGCCCACATCTCCATTCAACAGTGGGAACGCGGAGTGGGTCCAGGGATGCTCAGTACCCTGCCTCAGGATCACATACTGGCTCACAGCCAGAATGCCAGCCCCATCTGCCTCACCTCAGCGCACACACTCTTAACCATGCCACACGACTTCCTAGATACGGCAGTGTGGGACTCTGTAGTCCACACCGAATACTCCCCCATAAACACACTGTACTGTGACCCACAAAAGGCATCCTTAGTCCTTCGTGAGTGCCAGTCACCTGCCTGTTCTTTTCACTATATGAAGTGTCCCTCCTCCTCCTGTGTGGCTTTTTAATGTGCCATGTGGCTTAGTTCTCAGGAGATTCTTAGATTAGTGCTATTCCTCCCATATCTCTCTCTCTCTCTCTCTCTCTCTCTCTCTCTCTCTCACACACACACACACACACACACACACACACACACACACACACACACACGGCGGGGGGTGGAGCTGAGGCCCAGAGAGCTAGCCTGAGCTTCTCACCTGCCCTTAGGGGGGGACAACCTACTCACCTGCACTCCCCTCTCTCCCCAGCCTCCAGCTGTGGGGATCCCACCTTCCCACCCAACCTGTCAACCAGAGTGGTAGGGGGAGAGGATGCCGTCCCCCACAGCTGGCCCTGGCAGGTAAGCACTTTATGAGGCAGATGCAGAGGTTGGAGGGACAAGGCTGGGGATCCCTGGGGGGGCTGACCTGTGGCCCTTTTGCAGATCTCTCTTCAGTACCTCAAGGATGACACGTGGAGGCACACCTGTGGCGGTACTCTCATCACCAAGAGCCACGTCCTGACCGCTGCCCACTGCATCAAGTGAGCGGGGATGGCACCGGAGACCTGAGTATCTAATGCTCCAGGCACTGGGCTCTGTTAGCTATTCTCCTTCCAACTCAGTTGTTTGTTTAATCAGTTGAAAACATTTCTTTGTGCACCTACTATGTGCCAAGAAACAGCAGAGAAGACAAAGGCCAGCCTCTGGGGCTATTTTGGTGGAACGTTGTATTCCACTTTTCTAGTGGAAGGTAGCGCAATAGATAAACAAGTAAATATGTAACTTATCAAACAAAAATGAGGCTGGAAGAAAGGAGAGGCAGAGGTGGGTCTTGCTGAATTTAAAAGAAGATAGCCCAGAACTGGGAAGGAGGGAGGGAGGGAGGGAGGGAGGGAGTTAAAATAGTAAAATAAGGGAGCTGGGGCTGTAGCTTAGTGGGCAGAGTTCCTTCTTAGCATGCACAAAGCTGTAGGTTGAGGCAGGAAGAGCTGAGGTTGAAGGCTGGGATAGCCTTGCATTTGAGGCCAGCCTGGGCTAAAAAGAAGAAAGAAGGGTAAGGGATGGGGAGTGAGGGAAAGAGGGAAGGAGGGAGGAAAAAAAGAGGGAGATCGCTCTGAAAAGGGCAAAACCCCCAAAAAAGGGAGCAAGGAGAGAGGACATGGCTGATGTGTGGAATTCCAGGAACAGCCAGCCAGAAGGGGGCAGCTCTTGGATGCTTGGGAAACACTGGGGCAGCCTCCCCCTGGGAGCAGAGTGAAAGGGTTGGGGGTGTATACACAGGACTGCAGTGTGACTGGAGAGAGGGGAGTTGTGGGAAGGACTTCGGGGTACAGTTAGCACCTGTTTGAGGAGATGCTGAGCAGTCAGAGGAAGCCAGGTGTGGCGGCGCTTGCCTGCCATCCTAGGGCAGGAGGATCTTGTCGTGCGAGGACAGAGCCAAGCAGGAGTCACTCAGGGGGCTACTGCCATGTGGAAGCCAAAGGCAATAGCAGCTTGACTTCTCCTAGCCTGCCAGTCTAGGGCGGCAAGGTCACACCTGACCGGAGTCCCTGGCTCTAGGCCATAGGCCCTTTCTCCCATCTTGCACAGGGTCGATAGGAACAGACACTCCCTTTCCCACAAAGCCCTACTGTAGCGAGAGGACCAGGTCACCAATGCTCTCAGTTTCTGGTTGGTCCTGCCAGAAGCCACCTGACATCTCTCTTTCCCCCTTATAGCAAAGACTTAACCTACCGCGTGGCCCTGGGGAAGTACAATTTGACGGTGGAGGATGAGGAAGGTTCCCTGTACTCGGAGGTGGACACCATCTACGTCCATGAGAAGTGGAACTCGCTCTTCCTGTGGTGAGTGCCAGCCCTGCGGCAGCTACAGCTCACTTTCCAGGGGGTCGTAACCTACAGTGGTTCTGAGCATCTCCACTCTGTCATGAACTGGCACATGAGGAAGAAGCCACATCAAAAAGGACAGGTGCACCCATTAGAAGGGTCACTTAGGGCCGGGGAGGTGGCTGCATGGCTAAGAGCACTTGCTGTGTGTCTTAGTCAGGGTTTCTGTTGCTCTGATAAATACCGTGACAGAAAAGCAAACTGGGAAGGAAAGGGCTTGTTTTATACTTCCAGGTAACAGTCTGTCTCTGAAGGAAGCTGGGGCAAGAACTCAAGCAGGGCAGGAATCGAGACGGGGTTTCTCTGTGTAGCCCTGGCTGTCCTGAAACTCGCTCTGTAGACCAGGCTGGCCTCAAACTCACAGAGATCCGCCTGCCTCTGCCTCCTGAGAGCTGGGATTAAAGGCGTGCGCCACCACATGCCCGGCTTTTAGCCTGCTCTCATCATCCAGGGCCACCAGCCTAGGGATGACACCACCCACGGTGAGCTGGGCCCTCCCACATCAATCATCACTCTAGAAATGCCCTACAGACTTGCCTACAGGCTAATCCTGTGAAAAGCATTTTGTCTCCATCAAGATCCCTTCCCAGATGACCCTAACGTGTGTCAAATTGACCTGAAGTTAGACAGCACCATGTGAGAGCCTGGGGACCTGAGTTCAGATCCCCAGCACCCACAGGAGAAGCTGCGAGTGACTAGGAGAACCTCTAACCTCAGAGCTGTGGGAGGTGGGGACACGGGGCTCTCCAGGGCTTGCTGGCTGCCGCCCTCACTGGTGAGAGACGGTCTCCTGGGAATAAGGTGGAGATGCAGAGAGCAAGCCACCTGACATCCCCCACACATGCACGGGAGCACACACACACACACATACACACACATACACATACACACACATACACACACACACACACACACACACACACACACACGCACACGCACACACATACACACACACACATACATACACACACACACACACACACACACACACACACACACACACACACACAGTCATTTGTCCTCCAGAGTGTCCACTACCTAACAAGCTGCTGGTAGGTGTTTACGAGGGAGTCCCTGGCCACCAAGGCTTGATACCCAGCACCACCTTCTACACACTTGCCAAACCTCCGCTTTGCATTTCAGGAACGACATCGCCATCATCAAGCTGGCTGAGCCCGTGGAACTGAGTGACACCATCAAGGTGGGCTGCATCCCAGAGGAGGGTGCCCTGCTGCCTCAGGACTACCCCTGCTACGTCACCGGTTGGGGTCGCCTCTGGAGTGAGTATAGCCTGCAGCGGGACATCCCCGAGGCTTCCTGGAGGAGGTGCCACTCAAGATTTAGAAAGTCTCCCACGTTCTCCCTCCTGCCTGATATCGTCATAGATTTTAAACCTTTGTTATAATAACAGCTACTATTGATTTACTCAGCCCAGACCATGTGACAAGCATGTCACAAGTAAATGTGGTGGGTGACATAAGGGTTCAATAGGCTAGAACTCATCAGGTATTTAGAACAGGAATTGGCTCATTGCCCCAGTCACATAAATAAACCAAAAACAAAAGGCAGGCCTGGTCGTGCACTCCTGTGATCCAGAACTTGGAAGGTGGAGGCTGGAGGGTCAGGAGTTCAAGGGCACATAGGGAGTTTGAGACCAGCCTAGGCTACATGAGAACCTGTATCAAAATAAGAAATACACTAACCAACTAACTAAAACCATCCTCTTAGGAGTAGGAGTCTAGATCTCACGGCAAACCGGTGCCCAAGCAAATGCCAGCGGAACTAGACGGTTAAATGAACATTAAAACTAAGACTTAGAGAAAGCACAGACTGGCTCTCAAGGACGCCCTGGGAGAAGAAAGCCTTCAGATATGTGCAGCTAAGATGAAGTTCTGGAAGGAAGTGGCAGACAGTTGAACCCTCAAGATCCCAGCCGAGGAAGAGGGATCACAGGTCAACCTGTCTCAGGACAGAGTGAGTTCGAGACCAGCCTAGGCGATTCAGGGAGACCCTGTCGCAAAATAGAAGAGATCTAGCTCAGCGGCAGACGGCTTGCCTAGCCTACTCAGGGCCCTGGGTTTGACCCCTAGCACAGCGAAACAGAAAGAGGAGGAAAGTCGGACTCCAAACTAAAGATACGTAGTCTCCAAGGGAGCGTGACCCAAAGGTTTGGGCCATCCCGATGAAGGGCTGCACACACGGTTCCCAGAGCCTTCAGTGCACCAGAACTTGCCTTTGCCAGTTCCCAGTCTCCTGCGGGCTGGAGACCAGCGCTATGGCTGGGCTGAGGGCACCAGCTGACTCCCTGGCATGGCTGCTCTCTCCCCAGCTGGTGGTCCCATTGCCGACGTGCTCCAGCAGGGCCTGCAGCCCATAGTGAGCCACGCCACGTGCTCCCGGCTGGACTGGTGGTTCATCAAGGTCAGGAAGACAATGGTGTGCGCCGGGGGTGATGGAGTCATCTCTGCCTGCAATGTGAGTGTCCTGACCCCACACCAGGGGGCAGCAGGGAGGTGGGCAGAGCAGGGTAGATGGAGCAAATCAATCCCCCCCCCCCCCCAAGCCAAGCCCTGATGGACCCTGCAGGCCTAGGAGAAAGCGGTTACTCGGCCCATCCCCTCGCTGCTCAGCCCCAGTGCATGGGGAGAGGCAGGGGGCTGGACATGAGCAGTTCAACTTCAAGTCCCAATGGAGCCAGCAATTGCGTGGGCTGCTGAAGTGCTCTATAAAGGGGGGGAGGGGGTGGCTCAAAGGGTAAAGGTGACCTAAGGTGACCTCAGTTTGAGCCTCAGAACCCCTGGGAGAAGGAGAGGGCCAACTCCTACAGTGTCCTCTGATCTCTATCGTGACATGTATGCATGCCCACAAAAATACACACACACACACACACACACACACACACACACACACACACAAGAGAAAAAAAATGGGGCTAGGGCTGGGGAGATAATTCAGTTGGTAGTGTTTGCCTTGCAAGCACAAAGACCTAAATTCGATCCCCAGAACTCACATTATAAAAATGCCAAGCATGGTGGTGCCTCTGAATCCCAGCGCTAGGGAGGTGGAGACAAGAGAACTCCTGGGTCTCACTGGCCAATGAGTCTAGCCCAGTTGGTCAGCTCCAGGCCAGAGAGAAGTACACTTGAAGATGACATGCAAGGGTGTCTTCTGGCTCCACATACATCTGCATGCACACTGGCACACATACCTGCATCCTCACAGACACACACACGTAAATACACGCGTGCATGCACATACGCACATCAAAAAATGAGGCCATAGGAACCACTTCACACCATGAGACTAAATGGGTCTTAGCAGCGTGAAGTGACTTCCTTTATGTTCCATTCCTGAAGGCTCTGGTGCGCCGGTCCAGAGAGACAGGGACTCAGAGTATGACCACAAAACATCCGGGACAACGGGGGACTGTCCATTCTGAGACACACGACCCTCTCCCCACACCAGCCTCCCTACTTTCCCAGGCCTCTTCAGGGTCCCCAGCCTCCTTGACTCACTGGGAAGCTCTCAGAAGTTTACACATAGTGACCTGAACAGTCAGGGAAACTGAGGCAGAGTCCTTTGGCATCATCCCAGATCACAGCAAACTAAGAGCTAGCTGACACCTCACAGAATGAGGCCAGCGTAGTCCCCACACTTTCTCTGTCACTATCCCCACAGCTAGCCTGAGGCCTAAATAATAGTTATGGAGGCCAAGGGCCCAGCTCACATCCCCCACAGCAGCCAGAGCCAGCCTCTGGGGGAGGACTGGGGCTGAGGTTGGCTGCTTTGATGCAGGGAGACTCCGGTGGCCCACTCAACTGCCAGGCAGAGGACGGCTCCTGGCAGGTACATGGCATCGTGAGCTTTGGCTCCGGAACAGGCTGCAACACATACAAGAAGCCCGTGGTCTTCACCCGCGTGTCTGCCTATAATGACTGGATCAACGAGGTAGGTGTCCCCTGCACCCCCCC
>CABHPP010115621.1:678-11148 GCA_902168425.1 Peromyscus attwateri
TTTTTTTTTCTTTTTATTAAATTAGAAAGGGGAAATATAGTGGTATTCTATTTGTACTGAAATGTGATTTTATTTGTATGTTAATAAATAAAGTTGCTTAGGGGTCAGAGCTATTAGCAAGCCATAGCGAAAGCCAGGGCGGTGGTGGTGCACGCCTTTAATCCCAGCACTTGGTAAGCAGAGCTAGGTAGATCTCTGTGTGTTCAAGGATACAGCTAGCATTGGAGACACACGCCCTTGATCTCAATACCAACCATAGAAAACTTGGGAGGTCTGGACAGAGAGGCAGTGACGAGACAGCCACGTAGTTAGTTTATAACCAATGAGAAGGAAGAAACAGGACTCCTTATAAATCAACCGCACAGGAAGAAACTCCCTTTTCGGAGAGCTCTCTTGGCGGAAGAAGCTAGCTGGCGGAAAGCGGGTAAGCTTCTAGCTCTGACCTCTTGGGCTTTCACCTTTACATTGGCTCTGTGTTTCTTATTTAATAAGGCGGTCGGTTACATCTACAATACCCAAACCTATGGGACACTATGAAAGCAGTGCTAAGAGGAAAATTCATAGCTCTAAATGCACACATAAAGAAGATGGAGCAATCCCATATCAATGAATTAACAGCACAACTGAAAGCTCTAGAACAAAAAGAAACAAACTCACCCAGGAGAAACAGACGCCAGGAAATAATCAAACTGAGGGCTGAAATCAACGAAATAGAAAACAAGAGAACAATACAAAAAATCAATGAAACAAAGAGTTGGTTCTTTGAAAAAATCAACAAGATAGACAAACCTCTAGCCAAATTAACCAAAAAGCAAAGAGAGAACATCCAAATTAACAAAATCAGAAATGAAAAGGGAGACATAACAACAGACAATGAGGAAATCCAGAGAATCATCAGATCATACTTCAAAAACTTGTACTCCACAAAAATGGAAAATCTGGAAGAAATGGACAATTTTCTGGATAAATACCACATACCAAAATTAAATCAAGACCAGATAAACCACCTAAATAGACCAATAACCCCTAAAGAAATAGAAACAGTCATCAAAAGTCTCCCAACCAAAAAAAGCCCAGGACTAGACAGTTTCAGTGCAGAATTCTACCGGACTTTCAAAGAAGAACTAATACCTATACTCTTCAAATAATTCCACACAATAGAAACAGAAGGAACACTACCAAACTCTTTTTATGAGGCTACAATTACCCTGTTACCCAAACCACAAAAAGATGCAACAAAGAAAGAGAATTACAGACCAATCTCCCTCATGAATATTGATGCAAAAATACTCAACAAAATATTGGCAAACCAAATCCAAGAATACATCAAAAAAATTATCCATCACGACCAAGTAGGATTCATCCCAGGGATGCAAGGATGGTTCAACATACGAAAATCTGTCAATGTAATACACCATATAAACAAACTGAAAGAAAAAAACCACATGATCATCTCATTAGATGCTGAAAAAGCCTTTGACAAAATCCAACACCCCTTCATGATAAAAGTCTTAGAGAGATCAGGAATACAAGGAACAATCCTAAACATAATAAAGGCAATTTACAGCAAGCCAACAGCCAACATCAAATTAAACGGAGAGAAACTCAAAGCGATACCACTAAATTCAGGAACAAGACAAGGCTGTCCACTCTCCCCATATTTATTCAATATAGTACTAGAAGTTCTAGCTAGAGCAATAAGACAACAAAAGGAGATCAAAGGGATACAAATTGGAAAGGAAGAAGTCAAACTTTCACTATTTGCAGATGATATGATAGTATACATAAGTGACCCCAAAAATTCAACCAGGGAACTCCTACAGCTGATAAACTCCTTCAGTAAAGTATCAGGATACAAGATCAACTCAAAAAAATCAGTAGCCCTCCTATACACAAATGATAAAAGGGCTGAGAAAGAAGTCAGAGAAACATCACCATTTACAATAGCCACAAATAATATAAAATACCTTGGGATAACACTAACTAAACAAGTGAAGGACCTTTTTGATAAGAACTTTAAATCTCTAAAGAAAGAAATTGAAGAGGATATCAGGAAATGGAAGGACATCCCATGCTCATGGATAGGTAGGATTAACATAGTAAAAATGGCAATCCTACCAAAAGCAATCTACAGATTCAATGCAATCCCCATCAAAATCCCGACACAATTCTTCACAGACTTGGAAAGAAAAATACTCAACTTCATATGGAAAAACAAAAGACCCAGGATAGCTAAAAAAATCCTATATGATAAGGCAACCTCTGGAGGCATCACCATCCCTGACCTCAAGCTCTACTATAGAGCTATAGTAATAAAAACAGCTTGGTACTGGTATAAAAACCGACCTACGGACCAATGGAATCGAATTGAAGACCCTGACATTAATCCATGCACATACGAACACCTGATTTTTGACAAAGAAGCCAAAACTATACAATGGAAAAAAGAAAGCCTCTTCAACAAATGGTGCTGGCATAACTGGATGTCAATATGTAAAAGATTACAAATAGATCCATATCTGTCACCACGCACAAAACTCAAATCCAAGTGGATCAAAGACCTCAACATAAATCCAGTTACACTAAACTTAATAGAAGAGAAAGTAGGAAGTACTCTTGAACGCATTGGCACAGGAGACCACTTCCTAAATAAAACACCAACAGTACAAACACTGAGCACAACAATTAATAAATGGGACCTCACGAAATTGAGAAGCTTTTGCAAGGCGAAAGACACAGTCAATAAGACAAAAAGACAGCCAACAGAATGGGAAAAGATCTTCACCAACCCCACATCTGACAGAGGACTGATCTCCACAGTATATAAAGAACTCAAGAAACTAGACAACAAAATGCTAAACAATCCAATTAAAAAATGGGCTAAAGAGCTAAACAGAGAATTCACAAAACAAGAATTACAAATGGCTGAAAGACATCTAAAGAAATGCTCAACATCCTTAATCATCAGAGAAATGCAAATCAAAACGACTCTGAGATACCACCTTACACCTGTCAGAATGGCTACAATCAAAAACACCAATGACAGGCAATGTTGGAGAGGATGTGGAGCAAAGGGAACTCTCCTCCACTGTTGGTGGGAATGCGAGCTTGTACAACCACTGTGGAAATCAGTATGGCGGTTTCTCAGAAAACTAGGAATTGAACTACCTCAAGACCCAGCAATACCACTCTTGGGCATATACCCAAAGGATGCTGATTCATACCACAAAGATACATGCTCAGCTATGTTCATAGCAGCACTATTTGTAATAGCCAGAACCTGGAAACAACCTAGATGCCCGTCAACTGAAGAATGGATTAAAAAAATGTGGTACATATACACAATGGAGTACTACTCAGCAGAAAAAAATAATGAAAGCATGAAATTTGCAGGCAAATGGATGGAACTAGAAAATATCATCCTGAGTGAGGTAACCCAATCCCAGAAAGACAATCATGGTATGTACTCATTCATAAGTGGATTCTAGATATAAAATAAAGAACAATCAGACAAATTAAACAAAAATGGATGGACTAATAGGTAAACTGTGGGACTCACTGTCACACCGCAGCTTCCAGAATGTGTTTCTTCGCATTTTTTTGTTTGTTTGTTTGTTTGGTTTTTGGTTTTTCTTTTAAATTTTGTTTTGTTTTGGGGGGAGGGGAGATGGTCACATTGGGACAGGGAGATAAGTGGGATTGGAATGTATGATGTGAAATCCACAAAGAATCAATAAAAGTAAAAAAAAAAAAAAGAAAAAGAAAAAAAAATAAATGAAAAAAAAAAGTATCAACAAAAATAATTTTATGGTTGGGGGTCACCACACTTGAGGAACTGTATTAAAGGGTTGCAGGACTAGGAAGGTTGAGAACCACTGAAGTAAATTAACAGGCAATAAACTAATTTCTCTAGCAAAGAACATTTCAAACCAGAGGAACTCTTGAGCCTGTGGTGTGGTTATATCACTAAAAGCTCTTCTGCAGGGCTATGGTGAAAAAGAGCAAGTGGAGCAGAAGAAATGCAAAATGTAAAGTTTGCAGAGGAAAAAATAAAGGATCACTAGGATGTTTTGCAACCAGAGCATGTGTTTAAAGAAAGGTCGTAATTGTTAAGGAGATCGGAGCCATTAAGGAAAGTCTTCTTGCCCTTCTTTGGAACAATGGGAAATTTGCTAAAGAGCAAGACCCCACCATTTAAGCTTCCAGCTTGTAAAAGGAGAAAGCCTAAAAGAGAAAGCACTTGTTTCAACATAAAAAGCTGATGTAGTCAAAGTGGGCCAGGGTCCATCCCAAGCTAGCACAACCCAATTTGGCAGTATTGTACATGTAGTACTGGCTTTGAAGGCACTAAAGATGCAAAAGTATGGTAATATTTTATCTGTGTGCACCAATAAAGTTTATCTGAGGATCAGAGGAAAAAGCCAGCCACTATATTAAACATAGAAGTCAGGCAATGTTAGCACACACCTTTAATCCTATCACTCGGGAGGCAGGGATCCATCTGGAGGCAGGGATCCATCTGGCTCTCTGTGAGTTCATGGCCACACTGAGAACAGAACCAGGTGTGGTGGCACACGCCTTAAATTCCAACACCAGTTAATCATAAAGGTCTGGAGGTCTGTACAGACAGACAGGAAGTGGCAGAGTTGAGCTGGAAGAGGAAGTGATGTAGCTGGGTGGAGAGGAAATGAGTTGGCAGAACAGATAGGTAGGCAGAACAGGAAGTAGGTCTCTTTGGAAGCTGCGAAGTTGGTGAGGTGAGGTTAGCTGTGGCTCTTCCTAGTCCTCTGATCTCTCAGGTTTTAACCCCGATATCTAGCTCCAGGTTTTTTATTTAATAAGACCTTTTAAGATTCAAGTTACACAGGGCGGTGGTGGCGCACGCCTTTAATCCCAGCAATCGGGAGGCAGAGGCAGGCGGATCTCTGTTGAGTTTGAGGCCAGCCTGGGCTACAGAGTGAGTTCCAGGACAGGTTCCAAAGCTACACAGAGAAACCCTATCTCGAAAAACCAAAAAAAAAAAAAAAAAAAGATTCAAGTTACGAGTCAGATTCTTCCTCTGTGGTTTCAAAAAGACCCTGGGACCAGCCAAATGTGTGCCAGTGTTCACTGCAGAATCACTGCAATAAGTTCCTTAGAGTCTAGGAGGCCTTCAGAGTCTTTTGCATAAAGCTGTGAAAGGGAAGCCTGGGTTTCAGTGGAAACCCCAAGATACGGGAAGTGCCAGGGCCATAAGACATCTGCCAAGGAGAGCTGAATACAGAGAGTTGAACAAGCCTGAAGGAGATGTATGTTGCAGGTGACAAGTCTGAAATCATAGAGCCAATCTAAGCCCTTTGAAATTAAATGTCTAGACACTGGACATGGGACTACAGGATTTGATGTTTGCCCTGCTATATTTGGTCTTCTTTAGTCCAGTGTTTCTTCGCTATGCTCCCATTTCTCCCATTTGGAATGAGGATGTGCATTCTATGCCATTGCATGTTAGAACTATGTAACTTGTTTTGTTTTAAATGGGGGTTACAGTTAAGAGATTTTTCTTGAGTCTCAGAAGAGACTTTGTCCTTTAGACTTTTGAACAATTCTCAAGACTGTGAATGGTTTGTTTTCAAGTTTTAGGCTAAATGCATTTTACATTATGATCTGGCCATGAACCCATGGAGTCCAGAGAGTAGAATGTGGTGATTTCGATGAAAAGTGTCCACCATAGGCTCATATAACTGAACACTTGGTCCCCAGTTGATGATACTATTTGGAGATGATATGGAACCTTTAGGAGGTGGATTCTTGCTGAAGGAAGTACATCACTGAGGGTAGGCTTTAGAAGTGTATAGCCTCCCCCCACTTCCAGTTCACTCTCTGTTTCCTGCTGCCATGCCTCCCTCACCATTATGGATGCTCCCTCTGGAATCATAAACCAAGTAAACTCTTTATCACAGCAACAGAAAGTAACTAATATACTATTGTGTGATATTTTGATTTCATTCTGACAATAAAGTTTGCTTTGAGTCAGAAGTCAGAGCTAGCCACTAGTTGACCAAAATTAACCATAGAAGTTTTGGAGGACTGAGGACAGATAGGAGACAAGAAATAGTAAGGCAGGGCTGAGAAAGGATCTCAGGTTTTTTTGGATGGACAAACAAAAAAGATAGGAGGTCACTAGTGGCTTCTCCGCCACTTCTCTGATCATTCAGGTTCTTACCTCAATACCCGACTCCCAATTTTTTTATTGATAAAGAATAATTAGATAAACGCTTCAACAAACTTTACTAGCTTCCTTCTTTTTATCTTGTCCAGAACACAAGCCCAGAGGATGGTGATGCCCTTTTTAAGGTAGTCTTCCTAGTTCATCCTGATCAAGATGATCCTTTACAGTCATGCTCAGAAACCAAACTAATATAACTCTCACAGGTAGCCTGAAAACTTGTATCCTAGGTGATTCTAGATCTTGTCAAGTTGGCCATACCATTGCTTATGGTTTCCTACCAGAACTCCCAGTAAGAATATATTACTAACTATATCACATGCCTTGCTATCAGGATATAGAGAAATCAAGCTGACATTAAGCTTGAAAGTTTCTCCCTGCTGGCTATCATCCACAGGACTAGAAAGTGCTCTTCAGGCTTCTGCAAAATAATTTTCATCAACAATTTATTCAGCTGTAAATACTTGTGCCACACTATAACATACCAGGGAAGGTACGTCTGCTTGGGCAATGCTGGCATCACTGCCATGAAATTAGCAAGCCACTTTCTGATTGAAGTTGAGGCCTGTACCATAGGAGAGAACTCATATCTGGTACATTGAACCAAGGTTAAAACCCATAGCTGTACACATTATAGACCTTAGTGGGAGAGTATGGTAGTCTGAATGAGAATGGCCCCCATAGGCTTATGTATTTGAATGCTTGGTCCCCACTTGGTGGAACTGTTTGGAAAGAATTAGGAGGTGTGGTCTTGTTAGATGAGATGTGTCACTGAGGGTGGGCTTTGGGGTTTCAAAAGCTGTATCACTCCCAGTTAGCTAGCTTGCTCTCTTCCCACCCAACCCCCTCTCTCCCCTCTCCAGTACCAAGCCTTTCTGCCTGCTGCCATGCTCCCCACCATAGACTCTAACCCTCTGGCACTGTATTCCCCCAAATTGAATGCTTTCTTTTATAAGTTGCCTTGGTCACGGTGTTTTTGTCATGGTAATAGGAAAGTAACCAAAACAGGAAGCTACTGTTGCTGTTTTGGGAGCTGTTTTGTTTGGACATAATGTACCAGTGAATTGCCATCTAAATATCTTTATTTGTGTCCATATAGCAGTGCTGCTGTCAGCTATGGTCAGAGAAGCGTCTTTTTATAGTGGGTGCAGTTACTGCAAACTCAAAACTGGTCAAAGTGCTGAAAATAGGAAGCTATTGAGTGCTCATTTTTAAATTGGACATCTATATCACCACTTCCAAGGCTCAAGAAACAATATGAGGGATTTAAGAGGCAAGGGAAGGGGTGGACTACATAGAATTCTATCTTCAAGGCCTTATGTGGCCATTATATGGCTTAAACTCTTAGAAATTGTGGTTACCTGCCCAAGACCTGTCCAGATGGTCCAATCAACATTCCATTATGGAAAGTAGAGAGGCTTGTAAGGCCATTCTCCTTCTTCAGGATTTATTGACCATTGCTAGATGGAAGGAGTCATAAAGGCCTACTGATCCACAAGATTGATAGTCAGTTAATGATTTCTGGGAGAAGAAAGACATTTTCTTCAACAGAATAGCCACTGTAAGTTGCCCACTGTCTTGTAAATAACATCTTATCCATGCTTCTAGAGTTAATCCTAATTTAACTTCTTGGTTCACACACAAAAAAGACATGAAAGTGCAAAAGGACTGTGTAAGAAGAGGAAGGGGATGAGTGGTAATGAGAGAAGAATAAGAGCAATGAGTGATAAATATGATAAAAATATGTAAAATACATATATGAAAATATTATAACACTCATCATTATGTATAACTAAGATATGCTAAGAAAAAGTTTTAAAATGAATAAAATCCTGTGGATAAGTTTTTAGAAATTAAATCCAATAAGCAAAAGTCCCTCTTGAAATGAATATATGTATGCAATATATATAATAGTGGCTTATTGCATTTTGACACCTAAACATATATGTATCAGGCTTGTGTTTCCTTTGTGTCATAACAAGTCCATTATGCTTACCTCCATGGTTAGGATGTCTCCAGAATTCTTCATTCCATTTATGTGTGCAACTTTTCTAAGTTCCTTTAAGCTCTTTTGAGGTTTGTTGATCACAATCAGCCACCGAGCTGACTCTGACATCCACCTGCTCAAGAAGATATTGAAAGTAAAATCAATTTTCATTTGGTCATTTCTTGCACCACATTTGTCCTTGGGTAGTTTTATTATAAGTCTAATGGTTACAATTCATTCTGTTATAGCAGTAAATATAATCCTATGTTGTCTGGTACCTTCACTAGGAAACAGTTCACCCATGCAGTACACCTGTACTTCTGGAATGCAGAACCAGAGTCATTTTGGTCTCCCTGCCATGATTCGGATGCAAATTTACATGGAGTTCACTGAACTGGAGTATAAGGGACTCCTATACAGCACTTTGCCAGATTCCTTGTTAGGATGCAGGAAGCATTTATTCATGTTTTTTCCTAAATTAAGGACCTCTGGAAAATTTTGCATAGTAATTATACCATCTGAATTGCATTCATTCCTACACCAAGCACCTGATGGTATCTAGCCACTCATTAAAGATGAACCTGACTCAGTTTCTCACCTATATAATGGGAACTTCAGTACTACAATGTTGATTGATGTGTTGTAAAGATTTAAATTATATGAATGAGTCTGCCAGATTTACTCCTTTGTCTCTAAGAACTCACCTCACTGTATCAGACCTATAAGGACCTCTTAGAGTCATTTCTAACCTAGTGTGCCTTCTCTGTTGAGCTAATATTCTAACACTTTTTAAGTGTTTTTAAAAGAGGAAAGGGTATGATTTTGCTCTGGGAGCTAAGCCCCACATAGCCTCTTGCACTAAATAGGGGATCCCAGCTTTCCCTGCTCAGGCTCATTCAGGCAGCCCCGAAACTCACTGCACCAACCTAAAGAGGAAAATTACATCTCAACCATACTGAGACTTAGTCCTCTCCTGAATATTTTAAGTATCTGTAGTAAAAGAAAAGGCAGCCTGAACAAAAAAGAGGAAGAAATAAACACTCAGCCAACAAAGTTCTCCAACTGCTTCAGTCCCTACTCAGAAACAAGATAAACCAAGACAACATGACTCTTCCAAAAATTACTAATCCCAAAATAATGATCCATAATATAAATGATCAGAAAAAATCCCAGACAAATAATTCAACAAAATTACTATAACTATATTTAGCACTTCAAATACTATGTGAATATGCTCCAAGAGAACAAAAACAAAGATAGAAATAAAATAAGGAAGTCGATGCAAGATATAAAAACAGAATTCAGTGAAGAGGTAGAATTATTGAAGAAAAACTAAGCCGAAAATGATGCTGAAAATGAAAAACTCAATAATTAATTCGAACAGAAACCTCAGTGGAACCCAGGCTGGCATCAAACTCATGATCCTCCTGCCTCTGCCTCCTTCAGCAAATCCTACTGGCATGTGCTGTTAAGCTTAAATTTTTAGTTGGACTCCTGAAAATGGCAATGGGGGTGTCTCTAAATATTTTGCCTGCATGAGGGACCTTTTCTCTCCTACTGGGTTGTCTTGTCCAGCCTTGATATGAGGACTTACGCCTAGTCTTATTGAATCTTGTTATGCCACCATCAGTTGATGTCACTGGGAGGTCTGTTCTTTTCTGAAGGGAAGTGGAGGACCAGTGGATGGGGGATGGGGGGCAGACTGAAAGGATGGAAGGGAGGGGAGGCTGTGGTCAGGATGTATTGTATGAGAGAAGAATAAACTTAAGTAAATAAATAACAACTTTGTAGAGAAAAAAACTCAGTGGAAAGCCTCGTCAACAGAATGGATGATGCAGAAAATTAAGTGTTAGGGATGGAAGACAAGGTAGAAGAAACAGGTCATTCAGTGAAGGTCAATGATACATTTTTAAATATACTTGAAAGGATTGTTGTTTGCAGAGTTCCACATTTTTTAACCAACTTCAAAGGAAGCTGAGGGCCCATGAAAGGTCCTGTTTTTAACTCCAGGTTAATACTACAGGTGTGCGCCAAGCAGTGGTGGCACATACCTTTAATCCCAGTACTCATGAGTCAGAAGCAGTCAGATTTCTGTGATCTTGAGACCAGCCTGGTTTACAGAGCTAGTTCCAGGACAGCTAAGGCTTCACAAAGAAACCCTGTCTCAAAAAAAAAAAAAAAAAAAAAAAAAAGGGGGGGGGGTGGGAGGGAGAGAGAGGAGAGAAAGAGAGAGAAAGAAAGAAAGAAAGAAAGAAAGAAAGAAAGAAAGAAAGAAAGA
>CABHPP010115621.1:11158-24644 GCA_902168425.1 Peromyscus attwateri
AAAGAAAGAAAGAAAGAAAGAAAGAAAGAAAGAAAGAAAGAAAGAAAAAGACTACAGATGTGTGGAAAGTTCCATCTCCCAGTAGCTCTAGCAGTAGCTGAGAAACTAGGGTGAGCCAGATATGACTCTGGGTAAAGACCACAGGCATGTAAAGAGTTCCTTAACTCACAGCAAGAGTTGCAAACCCAGGCAGGAGTGCCTCACTGACATAGGACAATACCTGACCCTCAGAGAAACAATAGAACTAGATCTTCCAGCCCTAAAAACCAGTCCCAGAGAGAAAAGGAGCATCTCAACTCCAGTAGGACTTCACTGAAACTTTAAAAGGAGACATAAATTTAAATAAAAATGTAAAAGAATAAAAGGAAAACACAACCAACAAATTAACTCCTGATGTGCAAGTCCCATAACAGAAACAGAAATAAAATGGAAAACCAACACAGCATTTCTCCTCCACAAGTCACTGCTCCCATAATAATGGCACCTAATAGTTGCAGAATATTTGTTTAACTATGCAAAGATGTGTTGCATTTGTTTACATTGTGGAACATTATTTTAACTATGTAAAGATATGTTGCATTTATTTAATTGTGTAAAGATGTGTTGCTGTTTTATCTTGCCTGCCTATGGCAACTGATTGGTCTAATAAAAAGCTGAACAGCCAATAGTGAGGTGGGAGGTATAGGCAGAACTTCGGGCAAGGAGAGTAAGTAGGAGGAGGAATTTAGGCTCAAGGGAAGAAAGAAAAAGATGACATGGAGATGCCAGGGGCCCAACAGACAGACACAGAGTAAGCAGAAAAGTAGGACATAGAATAAAGGAAATGTAAAAATCCCTGAAGCAAAATGCAGATAAATAGAAACAGGTTAAATTAAGTTAAAAGAGCTAGTAGGACAACCCTAAGCCAAGGCCGAGCATTCATAATTAATAATAAGTCTCCGTGTCTTTATTTGGGAGCTGGTTGGTGGCTCAAAGAAAATACCAACTACAAATAGCACCCAACATGGTGCCCGAATTTCCACATTGGGCCTGAGAAAGCTGAAGGAAAAAAGAGGAGGAAACAAGCTAAAGAACAAAAAAAAAAAATGGATGTGGCTCCCTTAAGAGGCACTGTAGTACAGCAGAGCTTTGAGCAGCCAGCACACTAAGTAGAAACAGCATTTTGGTGGCCCAAAGAAAAAACGCCAACTACCCCTAATGAAAATAACTTGGAAGGACTACTGGACAAAGAATTCAAAGGAATGATTGTAAGTATGTTCAAACAAGTCAAAGGAGACATGAATACACTCCTAGAGAACAAAAACAAGATGAAGGAATGAGGCACTTGTGATGGCTTAAATAAGATGTACCCTATGGTCATTTGAATAGCATTTGAATAGTTGGTCCCCAGTTGGTGGCGCTGTTTGAATAGGTTTAGAAAATGTAGCCTTGTAGAAGGAAGTGTGTCACTGGGGGTGGGCTTTAACAGTTTAAAGATTCATATTGTTTCTAGTTCAATCTCTTGGCTTCCTGTTTGTAATTTGAGATGTGAACCCTCAGTTTTTTCTAGAAACCTCCATGCCTGCCACCTGCTGCTACGATGGACTCTTATCCTTCTAGAACCATAAACCCTTCCTTCTGTAAGCTGCCTTGGTCATGGTATTTTATCACAGCAGTAGAAAAGCAGCTTGTACAGAAGTCAATCCAAGGAATGAAAATAGAGGCAGGATTACTGAAGGAAACCAAAACTGAAATAATGCTAGGATTGAAAAACTTAATAAGCCAAATAAAAAAACTCAGTAGCAACCCTCACTGATAAACTGGACATGTGACAAACAGTATCAGAAATGGAAGACAATGAGAGGAATTGGATCACTCAGTAAAAGTCAATAGTAAAAAAAGAAGTAGGAACAGAAAGTGGAAAGGTTTTGGACCACCATGGAAAGACTTAACCTTCAGATTATGGGCACAGAAGAAGAATAACACCATAGCAAAGGCATAAAGAATATTTTCAATAAAGATCATATCAGAAAATTTCTTAGAGAAAAAAAATGGTCATCCAGGTATAAGAGGCCTACAGAACTCCAACTAGATGGGGACAGGAAAAAGAATGCCCCACAACATATTGTAGTTAAAACATTAAAAACATAGACTAAAGAATATTAAAAGCTACAAGAGAGAAAAGTCACATAACTTATAAATCAAGCCCATCAGAATAATTCCTGATTATCTCACAGAAACTTTTTGACTCAAAGGAGCTTGGAAAGATGTATTCCAGCTTCTGAAAGACAACAATTATCCACCAAGAATACTATAACCAGAAAAACTATCTACTAAAATTAACAGAAAAATTAAAACTTTTCATGATAAAAACGGATTTAAGGAATTTTTACCACTGAGCCAGCTCTACAGAAGACACTAGAAGGAATATTTGCTCTCAAAACAAGAATGAACACACACAAGAAGTCACAGGGAATAAATAAACAATTTCAGAACAATTCATCTAAAGAGGTCTAAGAAAACACCACAAAAACAAAAAATGACAGAAATAAATATACAAAATTCAATAATAATATTAGTGTCTCAGTTCCCCAATAAAAAAGACATGGACTAACAGATTGTATTAGAAAACAGAATCTCTTTTTGCTGCTTCCAAGTAACAAAACTTAAAAACAAAAATAGATATCACCTCAGAATTAAAAAGTGAAAAGGTGGATTCTAAGCAAATGGACCCAACAAACATGTAGGCATAGATAGATATTCTAATATCTGACAAAACAGACTTCAAAACAAAACTAATCAGAAGTGATAAAGTAAGTCATTCCATACTCATTAAGATAATAATCCACCACAAGATATTACAATTCTAAATATATATGTACCAAAAACAGCTGTACTCAATTTTATAAAAGAAATACTATTAATTCTAAAATCCCAAATTGACTCCCATTCAGTGATAGTGGGTGACTTCAATACTCCAATCTCATCAGTACATAGATCAGGACAAAAAAAAATAAAACAATAACTGTTTTTAAAAACAAAAGAATAAGAGGCCCCTCCAGCCACCAACCTGAGGCCCTCCCGCACTTTCTCAGTGCCCTCCTACCCTTTCCCCAATTCCCCATCCCCTCCTTGTCACCATGCCCCAGACCTCAAATCAGGCAGAGACTCCCCTGCCAAACCAGAGGGACACCAGAAGTACAACCTCCAACTCCAATGGAGACACCCCCTCCCACCCCACCCTACCCCACTCTGTTCAACTACAGGCCACACAGGCCAGAAGACCAAGAGGAAACAGAAACCAAGGAACAAAACACCAATCCAAAAATCACAAACCCAGAAACAGGCACCTAGATCTATAATCACCCCAAACTCAGATGCCTGGACCCTAGCATAAGAACACAATCAACAACAGCTAAGGCAATATGTCACTACCAGAGCCTAGCTAGCCTACTACAGCAGGCCCTGAATATTCCAACACAGCTGAAGCACAAGAAAAAGACCTTAAAA
This sequence comes from Peromyscus attwateri, assembly GCA_902168425.1. NCBI lineage: Eukaryota > Metazoa > Chordata > Mammalia > Rodentia > Cricetidae > Peromyscus > Peromyscus attwateri. The sequence continues at coordinate 14,648 of CABHPP010115621.1, forward strand.
CCAACTTTATGATGATGATAGAGATTAAAAGAGAAGTGAATAAATCCCTTAAAGAAATCAAGGAAAGACAAACAAAAAACTAGGGAAATGAGTAAATCCCTTAAAGAAAGCCAAGAAAAGACAAACAGTTGAAAGAAACAAAACTGTTCAAGCCCCGAAAATGGAAATAGAAGCAATAAAGAAAACAAACTGAGGGGATTCTGGAAATAGAAAACCTAGGTAAGCAAACAGGAACTACAGACACAAGGATCACCAACAGAGTACAAAAAAAATGGAAGAATCTCTTTATTTTGGGAAAGAAAAAAACATTAAAATTGTTCTTAATTTCACTAAGATAATCATTTAAATGAGATAAGTTTTTTTCTTTTATGTCTAACATATTCATGCATTCTGTTTAAAACATAAGCATGCTATAAATGTTAAGAGCTAACATACATGTTGCACCTCCAATATTTTTAAGTGTTTTATTTATATATAAAAATCTAAATGAACCGGGCGGTGGTGGCGCACACTTTTAATCCCAGCACTCGGGAGGCAGAGGCAGGCGGATCTCTGTGAGTTCGAGGCCAGCCTGGGCTACCAAGTGAGTTCCAGGAAAGGCGCAAAGCTACACAGAGAAACCCTGTCTTGAAAAAAAAAAACAAAAAAAAATCTAAATGAAAAAAATTAGTATGAACTAACATAAAATTAAATGAACATAACAAGCATCTAGAGAACATTCTACTCAAACAATAAATAGCATGCATCCTTTGTAGTGGCAGCCCATGGATCTTTCTCCAAAATCAACTTCATATTAGGACACAAAGCAAACCTCAACAAATATAGGAAAACTTAAATAAACAACCTATGTTCTATCTGACCACACAGAAATAAAGCTGGGTATCATAGCAATAGAAACTATGGAGAGTACACAAATTCAGGGAACCTAAATAATGACTGGGAAGAAATCAAGAAGGAAATTTTTAATTGCTAAAACTGAATGAAATAAAAACACAATATACCAAAATCTATGGAACTCAATAAAGGCAGTCCTAAGAGGGGACTTTATAGTACAAGTGCCTATATCAAAAAAATTTGAGAGATTTCACATTAATAATTTAATGGTATATCTTAAGGCCTTGGAAAAACAAGAACAGACCAATCCCAAAAACAGTGGATGGAATAGATAACCAAAATCAGGGCCAAAATTAAGAACATGAAACAAAAACTTAGACAAGCAAGATTGGCAAACCCTTAGCCAAATTAACCAAAAGAGGGAAGTGACCCAAATGAGGAAAATTAGAAATGAAAGTAGAAACATTGTAACAGATACCAACGAAATTCAGAAAATCATGGGGACATATTTTTAAATCTCTTGTCCATTAAACTGGAATATCTAAAAGAAATGGACAAATATCTAGTTGCATGAAACATAACAAAATCAAACCAAGATGAAATAAATAATTTAAACAGGTCCATAGCCAGCAATGAAATTGAAGCATAAATAAAATTGTCCTGAGCTAAAGAACTCTAGGCCCAGATGCATTCAGCACAGAATCCTACCAGAATCTCAAGAAACTAACACCAATACTTTTCAAATTATTCCATAAAATAGTTAAGGAAGGAACACTTCCAGACTCTTTCTACGAAGCAGTATTGATGTTATTTTGCTGTGTGCTCAGATTGTCAAACTCAATTTATATTCATATTTTTTGTGCTTCTCTCAACCTTAGTTAGACAAACTTGTTGTTGAAGAGGGCAGTGGTTAATGCAGAGCATCATAACTCTTCAGGATGTCGAGAATAAGTGACTGAGTTCTCAGCCATAGATGGGACATCTATATCAACACTTCCCCAGCCAGGGTTCAGGGGAAGTGGTGAAAGACGGATAGGAAGAATGTAAGCACTAGAAGGTGGGAAGGAGTGCTGTGAAATGCTTCCCTCTCAACATGGCATGGCTGTTTTACCTGATCTCACAGCACCCAAGATCAAGCCAGTTAAAAATTCTAGCAGGAAGGGGGATGGGCACCCCAAGTTCCACCCCTAGCTGAGGATTTATTGGCAGTTGATGGCTATTGGAAAAGAGAAAGTCACTTTAGGAATGTGGTCACTGATAGCTTCCCCTGTAACCCAGCGGATGACCCTACACCCATGAGCACACCAGCAGTGCTCACTGGACTCAGAGAGATAAATATGTAAGTATAAATAGTACATAAAGTTGGGAAGATGTGATTGGGGTCCTGGTGGGAGTTGGAAGGGGATAGTGAGGGATGGATGTGATCAAGATACATTCTATTCATGTATACAATGTATACATGAAAACTTCAAAGAATAAACTTTTTGAAAATTTGAGATACATACATCCTATTTGGATATCTAATAAAAATTTTAAACTTTCAAACCAAAAAAAAAAAAAAGTGAGATAGACTTGGTAGCACACACATTAAATCCTAGCATGAGATGGGCAGAGGCAGATGGATCTCTGTGATTTCATGGCCAGGATGGTTTACAAAGCAAATCCCAGGATAGCCGGAGCTGTGTGGTGAGACTCTGTCTCAAAAAAAATTTTTTTTAATTAAATTAAAATTTAAAAATGGAAAGGAAAAAAAAGGGTATGTAAAGAACAAATGAGATGAATGAGTCATTCTGCCTACCGTTGTTTTTAAGATTTTATTTTTATTTGCTTTACTTTTATGTGAAAGGGTGTCTTGCCTGCTTGTATTTCTGTGTACCACATGCATGCCTTGTGCCCTTGGAGGTCAGAAGAGGGCATCAGATTCCCTGGAACTGGAGTGGATAAGTGGTTGTGAGCCACTATGTAGGTGCTAAGTATCAAACATGGGTCCTCTGGAAGAACATCCAGAACTCTTAACCACTGAGCCATCTCTCCAGGCCCCTGCCTACAATTTTAATCTAGAGAAATCATGTATGTTCTTCTTTCATTGAACAGTGAGGATAAATTTACTTCTTGTCTTTTATCCATATCACCTGCAAAGATAAATGTCACAACAGTTTCCAAAATGTTTTTCTTTTTACAGTTACTCATACAAACTACAGTAACGGCAATCTAATCTTTAAAGATTTTCCTGTAATGAAATGAAATATTTTTGCAAAAATTCTATTATAACCTGAGTAAATAAAGCTTGGTAGCAAAGACACACAGAAAGACCAAGAACATTCTGATAAGGACTCATTGCTACTCTCTCTTTTTTAGGGTAGTTTTTTTCCTAGTAAATAAAAATAACTTATGTATAATAAAGTTTAAATATCAAATAGTACACATTTTTATTAAGTATACCATATCTAATAATGATAATATGTATGTATTGAATATTCTTCCTCAGAAATTACCTATTTATTCATAGTATGAATACAATGGGATACATTTTATCCAGTTATTAATAAAAAAAATCAGAACTCACAATTAGAATCTTCATATAAATAATGAGTTCTCAGTATAACTATATCTCTTGTTATACATGTATATAATTTTATAAAAATACTTATAATCGGGGCTGGAGAGATGGCTCAGGGGTTAAGAGCACAGGCTACTCCTCCAGAGGTCCTGAGTTCAATTCCCAGCAACCACATGGTGGCTCATAACCATCTATAATGAGTCCAGTTCCCTCTTCTGGCCTGCAGGCAGAACACTGTATACATAATAAATAAATATATCTTTAAAAAAAGAAAAATACTTATAATTTTAAATTCAAGTTTAATTCAGTATCCTTGGTTCATCTGAGAGTCCTGCTTGTCCTCATGTCACAAAATACAAAGTGGACCACACGCTGTCAGGTGCAGACCAAGAACAAATGCATTCTTTTGTCCTGATTCCATGTGCATTGTCATCCCAGGATTCCATAAGACAGAAGAGAGAGGAAATTCATACCTTGTGGGTACAAGTAAGAAAAATATTGGTACAGACAGTGCCAGCTGGATGTGGTGCCAGGATTGAACAGCAAAAGCCAGGCCTGCCAATGTTACCTGTCCAGTCGCTGCAGCGCATAATAACAGTGCTGTTGCCATGGCTTGGAATTTAGGTTTTGTCCATTCTATTACTGAAAGAAAAGAAAACGAATCTTGACTTCCAATTAAGGTGGGAAGGACATCCAGGTCAAAACCAAAGCTTGGAAAATGTCCATCAAATGCTTTGACTTACTGAGCAAGCCACTATTTGTCGAAAAAGTTGAGAAGGAAACCCCTGCCAGGAAACGCAGTAAGCAGTAGATGAGGAAGGTGGGGGCAAATGCTGCACAGGTTTCAGTGACAGCTGTTTGCAGTAAAGCACATATGAAGAGTAACCTCCTCCCAAACCTAAAGGAAAGGAAGGATTAGATTATGGGAACAATGCAGTTGGCATACAAATTGAAGACACTTTAAAATGATAATCAAAAAGTAACCAAGAGTATATCCTGCAAAGCTACTTTCTGTGCTTGTAAACAGTATGAACCAAAGCCTTTTCTCTGATTTGTTACCAGTATTTTTCCTACTAATTCAAGCCACAAGACAGGTGTAGAACATTAGAGTTTTAGCATAATATAAATACCTCTTACTAAATTTTACGCATTAACATGTACACTTGTTCCACTGCTGTGACAAAATACTTGATACTCGATTAAACCAACTTCAGGGGAAAAGGGTTTGACTTTGGCTCACAGTTCCACACAGTACACACGTGGTGGGGAAGGCATGGTGTAGCAGTTCCATGGTGGCAGGAGAATGTAAGAGTTTCTCACATGGTGACTGACCCCGGCAGCAGAGTTCAGACTTAACCTTGGTATCTCCATCAGGTCTACTGTGAAAAAAAACTCAACTCAACTCTACCAGTCAGCCTCCACAACCAAATGTTCCATAACTTCCCAAAATACTTCCATCGAGTAGAGGGACAAAGAATTCTGTGGGTGATACTTCACATTCAGACCGGAAAAGTATGGATTACACACAGTATTTCATATCGCTATCAAAATCAGCACTTGGGCATCCAGGATCTCAGTGCCTGTGATTAAAGTGGTATCACAGAACATCTGTGAATATCTGATGGTAGCCTGTATCAAAGCTTCTCTCTGCTGAGTTTGGATTTAATGACCCTGAACAACATTGCATTTCCTTGTGCAGGTTATTTAAAAGTCACAATGCAGGCATAAAAACTAGTACAAAGGTCTAAAGAAATAATTAAGCCAGATGAAGAATGAAGAAACACAAAACAGAAAGAATTAAAAAATCAATATTCAGAGTTTTATTGCCAACTAGAAGAGGAATCCTTTCTGACCAGTTGAACAAAGCATGTGTACTGATTTTACATAAGTTGGATAACTAGGGAACCACTATGTCGTATCTGCTACTCTTGACAGCATATTTACATTGTGACATTAATTATACATACTATTTTATGCACATTTATATAAAATATTCATAATTCTTAAATGTATGCTTCAATTTAGAACAAGGAATGAATAAAAAAGTGGTGTGTTAGATGAAATGATAAAATGATAGTCTTGGTAAAACTTGGTCAGTCAAAACAATACATTGGTATATCATATAAAGTATACATATTCTCATAGGAAAGAATCATCTATAAAACTGGTAAATGTTCTACTTCTTAGACAGCAAACCTTTAGTGGTAACCTAGTTGTCTATTCCCAGAAGAAGGCTCAGGACACTCATTATGGATTCCCACTATGAAGCACCATGTAGCAATTAGAAAAATAAACTAAAAGTACAGAGATATGTAGGTATCCCAACAAACAGGAAAAGTTGCACCAAAGAAAAAGAACGTTGAAATACATGGTCCCTGGTTGGTGGCATTGTTCTAGAACCTTTGAAATATGGGGCCTCATTGAAGGAAGTGCTTCTCTGAAGACTTTGAGTAGAGAGCCTGGCACCAGTCCTTATCCATTCTCCCCTTCCTAGTCTGCAGTATGCAAGTAGATAGCCTCCATCCCTTGTCACCATAGCCCCTAACCCCTCAATCCATTGTGTCTTTCCAACATGATGACTGTACCCTCGAGCATGTGCAAAACCAAAATACAGAGAACAACTGCCCATGGGGTGCTCAACCCAACTGATGCATCTACAATACAACCACTATGCCTAGGGCTCAGAAAACATCACAGAAGAGGGGATATAGTATGATTACAAAAGCCAGAGGGCCAGAATGTTTGCCTTCTATATACAACAGGAGCTGTACTCATAAAATCCGAAGAATATGGTCACCTAAATAAGACTAGCACAATGACAGCACCAGTTGTCATGCCAACATGGATGGGGGAAATCTCATAAGACCCCACCCCTAGTTGAAGAGTTATGGGCAATTAATGGCTGCTGAGAGAGAGAGAATCAGTCTCTTCTTCAGGGATTATAGGTTATCCAATCCCAAGTAGTCAGCCCTAAACACACACATACAAGCAAAACTAAATGGACTCAGTAGATTATATTTATATGTGAGTGTGTACATATATAAAATAATAATTAAAGAAAAAGAGGTCATGAATTTGAGAGATAGTTTGAGGAACACAGGAGGAGCTAGAGGAGGAGGTGAAGAAGTGATATAAACAGTACTCATGTATAAAACGCTCAAAAATTAAAACTTTTTAAATTGAAAAAAACCTTTTCTTAATTTTCTCTTGTCAGGAGTTTGCTAACAGAGATTAGGAAAGCCACTAATATGGAACACACCTGAATGATCTCTTATTAATAGGGGGATATTAGATGTTTGAAATTTAAAAGATCATTATATGTATAAATACTTCTTTCCTCATTTCAGATTCTCTTTATTTTTTTCTCTGTTTGTTTTGGTTTTGGTTTTTTGGTTGGTTTTTTTTTTCTGTTTGTTTGTTTGTTTGCTTGCTTGCTTGTTTGGTTAATTTTTTTGGTTTTTCAAGACAGGGTTTCTCTGTGTAACCCTGGAATGTCAGGGTACCTCTTCCCACCTTCTTTGTTTTGAAGATTGACTTTACACTGTGACATTTCTTGATAACTAATAAATAATTCTAATCAAAGACTAACAATTCTAATGAAAAGGTCAAGATAATGAGAATGGATTCAAAACGAAGATCAAAACTTAACTAGCTCTTTGGCTAAACAGAAGAAAAATGATCAATTTACATATTCCATGTGAACTGTAAGAATAAAATGGCTGCACCAAAGGCTCAGGGACCATCAAGGAAGACAGAACAGAGAGATTGTTAAGAGCCAAAGGTCAGAAAGATTGGAGCAAAACAGAGTCTTCTAGACTAAATAGGACACTGCACTCATCAGCTTGCAGCATCTGTGGTTGGCTATGTGACACTGCACAGGTCAAGCCAATCAACACTTCAGCATAAAGTGGGGAGGAGTTCATGAGTCCCTAATCCTAGCTGAGAAGCTATTAACAGCTGAGGGCTTCTCAAGAAAGGAGACTCAGTTTTCTTTAAGGTTATGGACTCCAGTAGGTAGACCATTCTACAGTGAATGGCCCCACACCAAGGGCAGCACAAATTGGAATCAATAGCTTATTTTTAAAAGGAACTCAGGAGAACACAAAGTTGGGAGAGAGTGTGGGGTTGAGAATACATTTGGAAGGAGTTAGGGAAGAGAGTGGAATGAATATGATTAAAAAAATGCATCATATGCATATGGGAAATTTTCAAAAGCTAGTAAAAAATTATATTCCTAAAATGATATGATGGCTGAAGAGGCTACGCTAATATTAAACAGAAATAGATTTTAGAACAGATGTTTGTCCGGGTGTGGTAGTATGTACCAGCAATTCCAGATACTAGGACATTGAGGTACAAAATTATTATCTGAAGACTATTCCGGAACACACATAGAATTTGCTAAGGTGGGATATGTAGTGAGACACTGTGGGGAAATCTACCCTCCCACATTCCCTCCATCCCCAACAATCTTGGTTGTTGTCTTCTAAGGGGGAGTTTTTCACACTGTGTCCAAGTAGAACAAGAAGTCAAAGTTAATCTTGAGCATAGTTCAAAAAAGCAGCAGTGTGAAAGTCTGCCTCCAATATCTGAACTTAGAGGTCCTGAGGTACCATGTTCCTTCTGCTTGCCCTCCCTGGGGTGGTCTTCGGGTGTCTTCCTTCCTGGCAAGGAAGAGGCTTTCTTGGAAGCTGGCTTTACCCACAATTCAGTCTTGTACAGTTACACACACACACACATAGTGTAAAGATGTAAGTACTCACAAAGTTGACAACACACTAAGTAGAGGCAAAGGTGCCTCTTGGATGGATGTTCTTCAGAGAGAAGCTCTGTGGGAGCCAGCTAGAACCTGCTGAGACCAGCTCTGCTGTTTCCCTAATCCCTTTCCTGCCTCTTCTCCAGTTACCTCACACCCAGCTGCCAGCTTTCTTACTGGGCTTCCTTAGTGTTCCTGGTGTTGGGAAACACTGTATTAACTCCAAAATTTGTTTTAGCCATAGTAATTTTAGGTTGGTGAAATCTGAGGAATGAGGATTGTAAATTCAAGGCCACCCTGGAATATATAGTTTGTGAACAGCATGTGCTACACAGTGAGATACCTTCTTTAAAATAAATAAAATAAAACAATCCACAAATAGTAAGATGAAAAAATATTTTAATGAGTCTTCATTGAGAAAAGGAAGTACAAATTATAATGCTGAATCTCAAATTTACATTTACATAAACAGTACTTTCAAATACACAGAATAAAAACAAAGTTAAAGGAAAAAATAGTTTAGAAGAGTGAGAGATTTTAATATTGCTCTTGGTAATTAATAAAAAAGCAAAGAATATAAAAGACTTGAAATGCACGAGTGAACATTACTTCCAACCAAAATTATTTGTTTGGCATTTACACAGCACTGTTCCATGAAGAGCAGGTTACAAACTTGCTACAGTCTGGTGTGCGTCCAGGAGTCAGACTTGGAAAGTTACTATCCGGCCTGATGGTACTAAGAGGGACCTTTCAGATTTTGTTAACTGTGAGTGGGGATGCCCTAGGCAGAATGGTTATCATCAGGAAATCGGAAAACAAATGTTGAACATGATGTGGGAAAAAGAGGAACATTTATTCACTGCTGGTGGGGGTGCAAATTAGTACAACCAATATGAAAATTGGTGGGGAGGTTCCTCAAAAAATTAAAATTAACACTACCATATGACCTATCCATATAACTCCTGGGCATAGACCCAAAGGACTCCATATCCTGCCACAGAGACACTTGCTCATCATTTTTATTGTTGCTATATTTGTGATAGTAAGAACATAGAACCAGCCTATTTGTCCATCAACAGATAAATCAATAATGAAAATGTGGTACACGCACGTGATGGAATATTCTTCAGCTGTAAAGAAATCATAAGATTTGCAGGAAATAGGTGGCTCCAAAAAGTATACTATTAAGTGAGGTCACCCCACCCCAGAAAGAACAAACTGCACATTCTGCCGTATATGAGGATCACCGCCTGGAATGCATATATGTGAACAGGTGTAAAGCCTGAAAAACCCAGAAAAGAGGCCAAATACTTGGTGATGGGGAAGGATGAGGGTGGGAAAAAGACAATGGGACATGAAAAGGAAAAGAATCTAGGAGTCAGCAACAGGGAGGGGCATAGAGACTGCGGGAGGGGATGTGGAGGAAGAAGAGCCACGCAAATACACTTTGTTTAAAATATCATGTGGGGCTGAGGAGACGGCTCAGTGGGTAAGAGCCCAGCTGTTCTACCAGAGGACGCAGGTTCTATTCCCAGCACTCACATGGCAGCTTACAACCATCTATAACTCCAGATTGAGGGTATCTGACACTATCTTCTGGTCTCCAGGGGCACCAGGCACACACGTGGAGCATAGACAAACAGGCAAAACACCCACACACAAAAAATGTCTTCATAGTTCCTAACACTGTGATGACTTCTTTTAAGGGGACTCTATGAAGGGAGAGAGGGATTGGTTTGAGGCACCTGAAAAGGAGTGAAGGGGGCAGTTGGTGTGAGTATAAGGATATATTGCTGACAACTGTGAAATCGTCAAAGAACAATTAAAAGATATTTTAAAAAAAAAAA
>CABHPP010115621.1:26823-41148 GCA_902168425.1 Peromyscus attwateri
GGGAGGGAGAGAGAGAGAGAGAGAGAGAGAAAGAAAGAAAGAAAGAAAGAAAGAAAGAGAAAGGTAGATAGGTAGATAGGATATAGATATAGATACAGATATACATTAGATATAGATATATTGACAGTACTGAAGTTGTATCCCAAGGCCATGTGCACAGCTCCATTCTACCCTGTCACAGAAGGTAAAGTATTGAGACTTTTTAGAGTGATAGGGATTGAACCCTGGGCTCACACATGCCACACAAGTGTTATACCAGTGAGCCATACTCCCAGACAGCCTACTATGCTTTTGTTCAATCTCCTAGATAATTCTTATTTGAAATCCAAGCTGAAAAATACTGACTTGTAGTATTTATAAAAAAAAAAAACCGCACATGAATTATTTGCTTAAACTAATTTGACACATAAGAATTACTTTTTAAACTGTAATCATCCCCTAGAGTGAAATAACCAGGAAAATAAGTCCTTTTCATTTTTTTTGAATATGTGTTTCACATTTAATAGATAAGTAATCAATATGGGCTAAAAGATTAAATCTAAGCTCAAAACATGTGCACTATTTGTGCTATTGCTAAACACCCATCATGAACTGATGACAAGAAATGAAGTCACTTACCTCAGTCACAATGGTAGAGAGGAAAGGACTCTGGTCATACACCCAGCCATCCACACAGGGCTCTATGTCTGCCTCTGTCACATTGGAGAAGGTGCCATTTAGATGAAGCAGATGCCACTGTGGTTGGACAAAACGATGACACTTGTCTGGTCTCAGGTTGGAGTCCAGGGGGATAGAGACCCTCAGGAGGTCATCTTGGCTCAGAATCCCACTTTCATTGTCAGAGACAGTGTCATTGTCAAGGATGGGGACCCAGCATCGATGACTGGGTATGGCTGCAGTGAAGTTCTCCAGTAGAGCATGAGGAGCCATTATGACATTGCAGATAAAAATGAAAGTCATCTGAAGGATCTGGAATCTCCCCAGGCTGCCAACTTGATCCAGGAGATCCTGAAAGGCCATCGAAGACAAAGAACTATGTCCAAGAGAAGGCAAGAACAATTGCCCCAGGTGACTCCAAAGGTTTTAACAAGTTCTGTTTCCCTGTACCGCAGATCCTGTCCCTCCTCCCTTTTGCACCAAGGTCATAGAACAGCTATCCCTTAATGAGTTAGGTGTTAGGTAGGGAGCTGCTTCCTTTAAAGTCACCAAGAGGAACATTCTGCTGAGTTGTTTTCTGTAATTAATCTGTTAAAGGTTTACTTTGTGAGAAACTTTGTGCACAGCCCCTGTAGACATTGGTCTACAAATGCTGTGAAAAACAAACAAGAGTTAACCTGTTATGCAACATGCAGTCCCTTACAGAACATGTACTTTCCCAAACTCAGAAGTTAGGTGTTTTTCATTTTCCTAATCTGTTCAATATTCACCTTAGTTAAAACATATAATAAAAAGAATCAGAAGCTAAATCAAAGGAAATGAAGTATGGAACAATTCTTGAACTTTGCTACCTGACCTTCTTCAGGTCCAATGCCCATGAACTCCCATTATAAATATATACTCAGATGGTAGGAGGGTGAACAAGGGCAGGTGTTAGGTCTCAAAGAAACCCAGGACAAGTCTCCCTCAGTACATGTGGCTCCTCCCAGCACTCATCACCCCACCCCTACCCTAAACCTCTTCCTCCCAGGAGCTGGGCTTCTACTTCCCTTCCCCCAGCTTTTGAGCCCTATACAACTCAGCCATTTTGGACATGCAGTCTCTTTGTCTCTTGGTGTTCTTGGTTCCTAGGTGTTCTCATGGCCCGGTTCAGTCTGCTGGCCATGTTCAGTCTGGACTCTTCCAAATGCCTCTGGCTATTATCTCCCTCAGATCTACAATAAACCCTTCTCCTCCACCATACCTTGAAGCACTTATGTCTTCATTTTTTCATTCATCTGGTGCCAAAACAGCAGGAGTAACATAAATGAACTTCCTTCCAAGTAACTCAGCCTCTCTGAACCAAGCTGCTGGTTTGATTCCCCTAAGATATTGTGGTGGTTTGAAAGAAAATGGCCCCCAAAGGGAGTGGCACTATTAGGACGTGTGGCCTTGTTGGAGTAGGTGTGGTCTTGTGGGAAGGAGTGTGTCCCTGGGGAGGTGGGCTTCGAGGTCTCATATATGTTCAAGCCAGGCCCATTGAGTCAGTTCACTTATGTTGCCTGCATATCAAGATGTAAAACTCTCAGCTCCTTCTCCAGCACCATGTCTGCCTGCATGCTGCCATGTCTTACCGTGATGATAATGGACTGAACCTCTGAACTGTAAGTCACATGCCAATTAAATGTTTTCCTTTATAAGAGTTGCCATGGTCATGGTGTCTCTTCACAGCAATAGAAACCCTAAAACATAAATTGGTACCAGGAGTGGGGTATTGCTGTGCTAGGTCTAACCATGCTTTTGTTTGAAGGACCTTGGGATTGTGGATTAGAAAAGCAGTCAAACGCTTTAAGTGTTGCTTAATGAACCATCCTAGCAGGAGCACAGAATACAGTGGTGTTGACTGTGATTTGAACTGTGGGTGCCTGGGTCAAGATGTTTCAGAGTAGAAGAATGGTAGTATGTGGCCTAGAGACCAGCCTTGTGATATTTTGGTGAAGAATGTGACTGCCTTTTGCCCATGTTTGAAGAGTCTGCCTGAGGCTGAAGTGAAGAGTTTTGAATTAATTCCGTTGGCAGAGGAAATCTCAAAACAGCCTAGTACAGACTGTGTTGTATGGTTATTAGTGGTAACTCTAAAGAAGATTTATAATAGATTTATAATAAAAAAGGAGCAAGTTGAGCAGGGTAAATTACAAAATGTAAAATTTAAGGAGAAAAAGAGCACCAGGAGCTAAATACTGTATTCAAAGAGATAAGCAGATTAAGAAATATAATAAAGGGAGTTGTGAGCTCAAGGCAAGATCTAACCCAGCTAAGTCTCCAACTTGTGAAATTGGAGTTAAAGAAAAGCTTAGAGCCAGGTGTAGTGGTGCACACCTTTAATCCTAGCACTGCAGAGGCAGAGGTTGGCAGATCTCTGAGTTTGAGGGCAGCCTGGTCTACAGAGCAAGTTCAAGGACGGCCAAGCTTAGGTGGTGAAGGAAACCATCAAAAACAGAAAGCTGGTGAATATGTAATTGAATAAGAGGATCATGTTCCAGGCCCAGCAAACAGCAGAACTTGGCAGCTTCAGCCACATGGTTCTAGCTTTAGAGTTAAGGATAGAAGAAAGGAGCTATGGAATTTGCCTCTATGACTAAGGAAAGCCACTGAAGCCAGGAATGTGTCACAAGTGTCCCTGAATAGAGGCCTAGAGAGGCTATTGTGTGAAGCTGGGAAGTTAAAAGTCTGGATTGCCTTAATATTGGAGACCACAAGATATTGGAGATGCCAAAGTCGTGAGATACCTGCCGAGAAAAGCTGCTAACAGGGAATGGAACCTGCCCAAGAGATAGAAGTGTGTTGCAGTCAACAAAACTAAAAGGAGTTGGAGATCCAAAGAGCACTTTGACATCAAACATGGAAATGCAAAGTTTGGAGTTTGCCTTGCTGGTTTTTTGCCTTGCTTCAGTTGAATAATTCCTCACTATTGTCCCTTCCCTACATTTGGAATAGTAATGTATATTCTGTGTTATTATATGTTGGAAGTATGTGATCTGCTTTTTATTTTGATTTTATACAGGATTATAGTTAAGAGATTGCATGAATCTCATAAGAGATTTGAACTTTGGACTTTTGAACATTGCTGAGACTTGATAGACTATGGGGACTTTTGAAGTTGAACTAAGTACATTTTTATATTATAATATGGCTACAAGTCTTTGGGGGCTAGGGAGTGGAAAGTGATGGTTTGAAAGAAAATGGCCCCCAAAAGGAGTGGCACTTTTAGAAGGTGTGGCCTTTTTGGAGTAGGTGTGGTCTTGTTTGAGAAAGTGTGTCACTGTGGAGGAGAGCTTTAAGATCCCATATATGCTCAAGTCACACCCAGTGAATTAGTTTACATCCTGTTATCAAGATATAAAACTCTTGGCTCCTTCTCCAGCACCATGTCTGCCTGCATGCCTCCATGTTCCATCATCCACCATAACGATATTGTACGTACTGAACCTCTGAACTGTAAGTCACCCAATTAAATGTTTTCCTTTATAAGAGTTGCTGTGGTCATGATGTCTCTTCACAGCAATAGAAACGCTAAGACAGGTATATATGAATCATGGTTTTTCTGGCTTCTGCCTCCCACCATATTTGCCTCCAAAATTCTAGAGTCCACTTCTTCAGCTGTTTCTTCCATCCACCTGCTCTAACCACCCACCTTACCTCAACTACTGGGTGAGTATCCTCTCTCTGGCTCCTGGGGTCTTCTATGCCCTCTGGAGCACCCACCACATGGGCACCTCAAGTCTTCTATGCTCTGTGGGGCCACACCACATGAGAAACTATCTAAGACACTTACCTATCTCCCTCTATTAGAACCCTCACTGTTTCCCAAATGCTTCTTCCAGTCCACCTTTCAGCTGATCTCTCCTCTCCTCCTCTACTGGATAAGTGTCACCCTGGAGCTGCCTGTTTTGTCTACTATGACTGAAAAAGTCACACTGGTGTGCCAGGACACTCCTATTGCCCTACTAAGTCTCTACCACATGGAAGGGGACACCTCTTCTGTATGACATAGGACATTTCTCTCTCATAAGTTTCTCAGTCCACTTGGCAATGCCCTGGATTGAAACTCTTGTTACCATGACACTTATCCCTCTGCTCCTTTTGTTCTTTACTCCTTCCTGGAACCTCCTTGCTTCCCGTAGGAGCTACAGATCCACAGCTTCCTTAAACCTTTCTGGGTTTCTACCATAATGGAATCCTCCCTTGGGTGGAGATCCTATTTTCAACCCTCGTCCCTCACAACTACACTGTTCTCTGTCTCTCGGGTCCCTCTTGGAGCTTATAGGAACCCTCCCTCCAGTGGTGTTTGTTTTGCTACTCTTCCTCTCTTCCTCCTCAGACTCAAAGATTTTATTAAAGCCTTACTGTCTTACTGAAAGCAGCTGGGCCTCAATACAGCTCAATCAATGGCCAAAAACTGACACGCTCGATTTTCTCTCCTATGGTACAAATTCTGCCCTTGCACAAACAAATGACCCCAAAATCTCTTATAACTAAACTTCCTCTGCTCTACAATCCCAAAAGTCTCTGCTTTCATACTTCAGAACCTTTTCTCTCTGATTTCTCTGTGCTTTACTAGGACTAAATTAAACACTTCTTAGAATTCCATTGATTAACATCAAAACTGTGCACTTTAGAAGTCTTAATCTAATAATAACATAGAGAGGGAAAGAAATCTGAAACATTTTTCAATTTTTACATACCTTAGATCACTTTCTTAGACATTTACAACTTGCAGTTACTTTCATAGACCCTCACAACTTTTAACATTTTCTTTTTCCATCTAATCATTTACCATGAGACACAAGTGGTTAATTACTGACAGCAGTCATTGCAAAGCAAATTCCTTTAAATAAAAGAATAGTGAGAAGTTGCATTGAAATCTGTTACTTCTTTGAGTGTGAAGTCTGCCAGTAAGGTAAACTGTGTCTGTGTCTGCCTTTCTCAGCAGGAGAGATCTAGTAATCTAGGAAAAGAAAGGCCTTATTTTTCCATATGAAATGAACTGACATGGCAGCTGAAGCCTTGGAAGAGGAGCTGGTTAGCTTTTTTGTTAACATAAAGCCACAGTTCACCATCAATATCATTAAATATGTCTGAGTTCAATAAACTTCACTTGTTTTTAGTTACTTGCTTTAGGCTTACCCTTGAAAACATATATAGGAAGCTAAATAGACTTTATCACCACAAATGAATTACATTTATACTTAACATGACTGTAAGCATAGTTCTGGGTGCATTAAAGAAGTTGATTTTTTTTATAAGATAACTGGGCTTTAACTTGCATGTCTTAATTATCTTTAACAGTTTACAACAAGTTAGTAGCCTTTATAAGATTAGGACTTTATAGCTTTATCCCTGTTAAAGTTGAGCCTTACAAATTTGAGTTAACAGATTGGACGCCAATGGATAGTATGGCTTAGGACAGGCCAGGGATGGTACAGAGCCCAAGTGTCAGGGTTTGCCACCGGGCTTTCACCATAGCTTGCATTACAAGCAGAGAAAAGGAACTTGTCTTTATTTCAAGAACAAGGATGTGAAGAGGACAAACAAGGGTAGAAATATAACCAGTTGCAGTGGGTACCATTTTTAAGTGGAAAAAGCTAGTTCTCTCAGGAGAATTACTGTACTGTACTGTAGGATCAAAACAGTGCCACTCTGCCATTGACTGTAATTGGGATAATGTCCTCTTCATCACTGGAAACAAATATATGCATAATTATTGTCAGATCTCAGGCTTGTCCCTTTAAGCTGGAAGCTCATAGCCTAAGAATTGGAGGACCCTCTCTCTTACAGCTGACAGGAAGAATAAGGTCATATTCAGGTCTCCAAAGGAAGAGCAACTCACCTGATATTGATTATCAGGGTACCTGTGTTACTTAGCAAGGAAACTGAATAGAAGCAACAACATGATGTCATTGGTAGGAATGTAAATTGTTTTACCCACTCTAGAAAACTGTATGTTGATTCCTAAAAGAGAAAAAAAATGTGGAACTATTATATATATGACTGAGCAGCACCACATATGCTTATATAGCCCAAGGATTTGTTTTTTCACAGTTGTTGTGTGATATTCTGTTTGCATTTTGACAAATAAAGCTTGCCTTAAAAAAAAATAATAATTGGAGGACCCTCTCTCTTACAGCTGACAGGAAGAATAAGGTCATATTCAGGTCTCCAAAGGAAGAGCAACTCAGCCCCTCCCACTGCCCAAATCCCCAACAGTCAGCAAGAATGACAGGACAAGAGAAAGCTACTTCCCCCAACCCCAAAGTTCCTGTCTAAATATCAGTCAATCTCCCAGTGCCCTTGAGCCATGTGGCTGGTAGCTAGATCATATACTACACTAGATCACCTACCTCCTGGAGAAAATGCTATAAAAATTAGGTCTTTCCTTTTTCCCCAGGAGACTCCATTTGTGTGCAACTTCCTGTCAGTTCATTGGGATCAGGAAGACTTTCCAGGGAAGTACACACATGAAAAAAGATCCTGTTTTCCACCAAGTCCTGCCAGCTGAGAACTAGCTGCTCTCCCACCTGCTACCACCAATGCAGCTGAGGCTTCATTACTTTATTTAACAATCATCACTTCAGAATAAGAGCAATTTCAAGGTCAATTCAAAGCATGGGGTACACATGCTCAAATTATGGACTTACTGAGATTTAAAAAAAAAAAAGAAAGTTTTCCACAGTGCTCAGGACACAGAATCTAGCCAAGAAACATAGTGAGCAGAAAACAAGGAATCTGGGAGCAAAGGTTGCACAGTATCAGCAATGGCCAGCTGGAGGACACACCCAAACACACACATTACTGGGTCAGGTGAGTTATTTATGCTAAAAAATATGAGTTGAAAATGACAGAAAATAACACATCTTTTTTTTTTTTTCTTCATTGTGTAGCCCCAGCTGTCCTGGAACTCACTCTGTAGACCACATTGACCTCAAACTCAGGCCTTCTCCTGCCTTTGCCTCCAGAGTGCTAGGATTAAGGGTGTGTGCCACCCCCACTCGGCTAAGATAACACATTTTGACATTTAGAATGAACGCTTAACAAGTAGATCGTTGTACTTGAAATCTGGTGGAATAATTTCAAGTCAGCCGCAGAAACTGCATATGTAACCCTATATATGTCAGTCAATATGAGTGCTGTCAAAGCTCTCTGAGAAAACTACCCCCAGGAGGGCCGTTATGTCATGGAAACATCATGAAAGAAGCAATATGGCAGGTTGCCACCAAACATTCGCATTTAATAGATGGAGACCATTACAGAAACCCACAACTGATGAAAATGTAGAGAACAAGTGATTGTGTGGTGCCCAGCCCCAACAGAGAACCAAAACACAACTCCTGCATCTAAAGCTGAGGAAACATTGTAGAGGAGGGCATGGAAAGACTGTAAAAGCCAGAGGAACAGGAAGTATGCTGTGGGATTATGTCGCCTAGAAATGTCAGGGAAGTTCTACTAACATGGCTGTCTAAACAAGACCCGAACAAGGACAATACAAATGGGCTAACATGGAAGGGGAAAAGCTCTTGGGACCTCAATCCTACACACACAAATACAGGCAACTAAGGAGTGTCAAAAGTAGGAGAAATAGTCTTCCCTAGGGAAGAGCATACTAATTAGTTATCTAATACCAAATGATCATCCTGAAATCATATACAGACAAGTAACATTATACAGACTGAACAAATGTGTGTGTGTGTGTGTGTGTGTGTGTGTGTGTGTGTGTGTGTGTAGTGAGAAGACTGAGCAGATGCCATAACAGGTTGCTCAGTCTTCTGTCAGAGATCAGGCCTCAATTTCAGTTTCCTGAGACTGAGCAAGCAGTTTCTGAGGAAGCCACAAACAAAGGGCATCAATCTTTAATGCCCCTGACAGCAGCTCAAGGTAATAACCAAATAAGGACAGAGCCTGGGACTTGTCCAGACCTGCCCAAAAATGGAAAAACTGTGACCTTCACCAGCCCTTGCTAGCCCTAGACAATTAGAACTTACTGATATGATTGCCACTCGAATAAGCCAGTCACACCTGAGATGACCTAACTGTCCCTGAAATTCCCCTTAGCTATACTTAAAAGAAGCCCACACATCCCTCTTGGGGTAGTTGCCATCTTGTCTTTGTGTTGGATGGTCAGCCAGCATGCTGGTACCTTTACTCTTGAGATAATAAACATTCCTGCTGATTGCATACATGGATGGCGGTCTTTTGTGGGACTTCTCCAGGACCCTAACTTATATATAACAACAATTTAAAAAAAAAAAAAAAGAGGCCATGAATTTCAAAGAGGGGGTGAGTAACATGGGAGGAGTTGAAGGAGAAAAGAGAAGGGGGAAATGATGTAATCATATTTTAATAAAAACATTTAAAAAACCAAAACATTTGCATTTAGCAGAAGGAGACTATTTGGGAAAAGGAAGGTAATTAGACAGAGGCAGGAGGTCATGAGGTGGCAGTGAATATCTCAACATACACGATATACTTTAATGAAAATATCTTTTTTTTTTCATTTTTACTAGCATTTATTAATTGTAAAACCTAACAGGTTTCATTGTGACATCTTGTGCATGTACATAATACTTGCAGGATGTGGTTCCTAAGTTATTTAATGGTTTCAACGCCTTAGCCAGTAATGTTACTGTTAGGTCTCAAACTCATGACAAATGGCTGAGGTGCCTATTTAACATACCAATGCAGATGCTGGCCACCAGTCTCTCTCAGCACTGTCAACACCTCATAACACTTCTTATCCTGTCCCCTACCTTGAATCTCTCCAACCCCTGAGCTTTACTCCACTTCCCCCAGCCTCTGGTCCTCTGTTGGGAACAGGCAAAAAGCACCTTGTCCTGAGTACTGCCATTTTGACTTCAGATTCCATTTTACCTGCAGGGTGAAACAAAGTTCAGGTTCCCAAGCCCTAGGGGAGCTGGGAACCTTCCAGTAGCTGACCCACTTCCCCCTTAAACCATAGAAATAGTCGTTATGCATCTTTAGTTCTCTAGAAACATTATGGCTGTTCCTAACAAGAAAAAGAACAAATGAATTGGATTGGTTGGACTGAAAAGCTTTCATTGTTGACAATGTTGGAACACGTTGACGTTGATGGAACACTCAAGGAAAGCTCATAATCTTTGAATTCTGATCGGTGAAAAATTCTAACTGTAGCTTGGCACGGATGTTTGTGATTTTTGTGCTTAAATACTTGCTTCAAATGGCATTCAGGGTCGCAATTCAGCTCCCGAGTCTGTTCTGCTGCCCTGATCAATCAGGTTCTTTTTGTGCTGTTGTGTATTAATCTTGCTTTGTAGAAACCTCTTGTGTCTGCTTGGGTTGATTCAGAGCCTCAGACCTCAACATGGTCTCTCTCTTCCTCTCTTGCCCTCCCCTCTCACAGCCTGGTTCAATCTGCTAGCCTGGTTCAGTCTAGACATTTCCAGACACCTCTGGCTGCTTTTCCCCTCATGCCTACAATAAAACTTCCCCTCAACCATATCTTGGAGCAGTCATGTCCTCATTTTTTCCCATTCAGATACAAGAAATATCAGTTTTGGTGGCCATTGAGGATAGACTCCTCTTTTCATGGTTGACTTTGAACTTCATTTCCTGTTTGCCTGGTAACATTAGAAAAAGAAGCCACCACAAGACCCAGCCAGTGTGGCAGAGCAGATGGCTATGTGCTAGAAGGCAAGGAGCTGGAGTTCTGTCTGAGGAAGATCAAAGCCCGGAAAGGCAAATAAAGCATCGTTCATAGCTCATGTAATAAAGGTGTTTATTGTTCTATTAAAAAAAAAAAAAAAAGAAAAGAAAAGAAAAGAAAAAGAAGCCCCCACAGAATCTGCCAGTTCTGATTGAACTAAGAGGTGAGTGACTCTTTGCCACCCAGAAAATCCTACCTCTAGAACCTAGGCCCTAGGGTACAATCTGTGCCCCTAACCCCCACCCATCACTGCCCCAGTTGTAGGCCACCAGAGAAGACTCCTGCGGGCACGCCTCCACACCAACACCTCCCGTTGGACCCTGCAATCTACAGGACCCACTCCCTACCCCAAACCCACCCATACCCCTGCAACCTCAGCAGCTCCCTGAGGCACAGAATCCGCCAGCTCTGATTGGACCGAGAGGTGAGTGACTGTTCTCCTACCCAGAGTCCGGTCTCTAGGACCTAGGCATTGAGGCACAATCTGTGCCCCCTCCACCCCCGCCAATCACTGCCCAGTTGCAGGCCAGAAGGGAAGATGATAGAGGCCTTTAAAGAGGAAACGAAAAATTTTCTTAAAGAAATTGAGGAAAAGACAAACAAAAAAATTGGAAGAAAACCAAGAAAACCCAATTAAACAGGTGAAAGAAACAGTTCAAGACCTGAAAATTAAAATATAAGCAATGAAGAAGACACAAACCAAAAGAATGTTGGAAATAGATAATCTGAGTAAATGAACAGAAACTACAGATGCAAGCATAACCATCAGAATACCAGAGTTAGAAAAGAGGATCTCTGGAGTGGAGGATACAATAGAAGAAATAGATTCATCAGTCAAAGAAAACACTAAAGCCAACAAAGTCATAACACAAAACTCCAGGAAATCTGGGACACCATGAAAAGACCAAACCTAAGAATAATAGGGGTAGAAGAAGAGAAGAATACCAACTCAAAGACATAGAAAATATATTCAACAAAATCATGGAAGAAAACTTTCCCAACTTAAAGAAGGAAATGCCTATGAAGATACAAGAAGCTTACGGAACATCAAATAGACTAGACCCCCCCAAAAAAAGTCCCCTTGCCACATAATAATCAAACCACTAAACATACAGAATAAAGAAAGAATATTAAGAGCAGCAAAGGTAAAAGACCAAGTGACTTATAAAGGCAGACCCATCAGAATAACACCTGACTTCTCAATGGAGACTTGGAGAGCCATAAAGTCCTAGACAGACATAATGCAGACACTAAGAGACCACGAATGCCAGCCTAGACTACTATATCCAGCAAAACTTTCAATACCACAGAGAAAGTGCAAAAGATATTCCAAGACAAAAACCAGATTTAAACAATATCTATCCACACATTCAGCCCTACAAAAAGCACTAGAAGGAAAAATCCAACCTAAGGAAGTTAGATGCACCCATGAAAACACAGGCAATAGATAATCCCACGGCAGCAAATCCCAAAAAAGAGAAATACTACACACACTACTACCAAAAGATTACACCCCAATCTCCCTCATGAACATTGATGCAAAAATACTCAATAAAATACTGGCAAATCAAATTGAAGAACACATCAAAAAACTTATCCACCATGATCAAGTAGGCTTCATCCCAGAGATGCAAGAATGGTTCAACATATGAAAATCTGTCAATGTAATACACCATATAAACAAACTGAAAGAAAAAAACCACATAATCATCTCATTAGATTCTGGAAAAGCCTTCAACCAAATCCAACACCCCTTCATGATAAAGGTCTTGGAGAGATCAGGAATACAAGGAACATACCTAAACATAATAAAGCTAATTGACAGCAAGCTGACAACCAAAATTAAATTAAATGGAGAGAAACTCAAAGTGCTTCTACTAAAATCAGGAACAAGACAAGGCTGTCCATTCTCCCCATATCTATTCAATATAGTACTCAAAGTTCTAGCTAGAGCAATAAGACAACAAAAGGAGATCAATGGGATACAAATTGGAAAGGAAGAAGTCAAACTTTCACTATTTGCAGATGAGATGATAGTATACATAAGTGACCCCAAAAATTTTGCCAGGGAAAATTTTTGACTCCTACAGCTGACAAACACCTTCAATAATTTGGTGGATACAAGATTAACTAAAAAAATCAGTAGCTCCCCATATGATAACCAAGCAAGTGAAAGACCTGTATGACAAGAACTTTAAGTCTCTTAAGAAAGAAATTGAAGAAGATATCAGAAAATGGAAAGATCTCTCATGCTCATAGATAGGTAGGATTAACATAGTAAAAATGACAATCTTACCAAAAGCAATCTGCAGATTCAATGCAATCCCCATCAAAATCCCAACACAATTCTTCACAGACCTCAAAAGAACAATACTCAACTTCATATGGAAAAACAAAAAACCAAGGATAGCTAAAACAATCCTGTACAATAAAGCAACTTCTAGAGGCATCACAATCCCTGACTTCAAGCTCTACTACAGAACTATAGTAATAAGAATAGCTTGGTGTTGACATAAAAAACAACATTGGTATTGACATGTGAACCAATAGAATCAAATTGAAGATCCTGGCATTAATCTGAACACCTATGACACCTGATTTTTGACAAAGAAGCCAAAACTGTACAATAGAAAATAGAAAGCATCTTCAACAAATAGTTCTAGCATAACTGGATGTCAACATGTAGAAGATTGCAAATAGATCCATATCTATCACCATGCACAAAACTCAAGTCCAAATGGATCAAAGACCTCAACATAAATCCAGCTACACTGAGCAAGATAAAGGAGAAAGTAGGAAATAGTCTTGAACACATTGGCACAGGAGATCACTTCCTAAATATATCACCAGTAACACAGACATTGAGAGCAACAATTAATAAATGGGACTTCCTTAAACTGAGAAGCTTCTGTAAGGCAAAGGACACAGTAAAGAAGACAAAATGACAGCGTACAGAATGGGAAAAGATCTTCACCAACCCCACATCTGACAGAGGGCTGATCTCCAAAATATATAAAGAACTCAAGAAACTAGACAGCAAAATACCAAACAATCCAATTAAAAAATGAGCTATAGATCTAAACAGAGAATTCTCAACAGAAGAATCTCAAATGGCTGAAAGACATTTAAGAAATTGTTCTCATCCAATTCTCCTTCACAGGGTCATCCATGTGTCCCTCCTAGGGTCTTTTCCTGTTAGTTAGCCTCTCTGGAGTTGTGGGTTGCAATCTGGCCATCCCTTCCCTCCCATTTAGTATCCACTTATGAGTGAGTACATACTATGTTTGTCCTT
Source organism: Peromyscus attwateri (assembly GCA_902168425.1). Classification (NCBI taxonomy): domain Eukaryota; kingdom Metazoa; phylum Chordata; class Mammalia; order Rodentia; family Cricetidae; genus Peromyscus; species Peromyscus attwateri. Next base: position 40,491 of record CABHPP010115621.1, read on the forward strand.
CTGAGTCTGGGTTACCTCACTCAAGATGATATTTTCTAGATCCATCCATTTGCCTGCAAATTTCATGATATCATTGTTTTTTACTGCTGAGTAGTACTCCATTGTGTATATGTGCCATATTTTCTTTATCCATTCTTCAGTTGACGGGCATCTAGGTTGTTTCCAGGTTCTTGCTATTACGAATAATGCTGATATGAATATAGTTGAGCATGTGTCCTTGTGGTAAGATTGAGCATTGGGGGGGTGGGGAGGGTGGCAGAGGGCGAGGAGTGGGGGATGAGAACATAGGGAAATGGGAGGGTCAAGCTGGAACAGGGACAGAGTGGGATGGCAGGGAGGAAGATACCATGATAGATGAGAACATCATGGGAATAGGAAGAGGCAGGGTGCTGGGGAGGCTCTCAGGAATCCACAAGGTTGACCCCACCTTGGTCTGCTGGCAGTGGTCCAGAGGGTGCCTGGACCGGTCTTGGTGACCAGCCTAGCAAATAACCTAGCTGTCGTCATATGAGCCTTTGTCCGGTGACAGATGGATGCAGATACAGAGATCCACGGCCAGGCACCAGGCTGAGCTCCTGGAATCCAATTGATGAGAGAGAGGAGAGATACTGCAGGCAAGGGACATCAAGATCATGATGGGAGGACATGCAGAGATGAC
>CABHPP010115622.1:0-10031 GCA_902168425.1 Peromyscus attwateri
TCCTCCTCCTCCTCCTCCTCCTCCTCCTCCTCCTCTTCCTTCTTCTTTTCATCTACCACACACAGGAATAATTGGCTAATGCAAAACAGACTCGATATTTTTGTGGACTTTTTGTTTCGTTTTGCTTTTTCTTGTTTGGTTTTTCTAAGTGATGAATAAATCCCCAGTGATCCTGGAAGCCGAGCTGAGCTGACTTCAAACTCCTCTAAGTAGGAGGTAGGCATTTAGCTAGACTGAGGAACTTCTAGGCACGCTGGAAGTGTTCCGTCAGCAGAGGGCAGCACTCAGCTTCAGCGCTCCTCTTTCAGAACATATCTGAATTAACTTGTACACTAACTGTGCTAAGAATCATAGACTAGACGCATTCCTCCAGAAATTGAAGCCAAAGCCTACGCAGGTCACCGTCAGGGGCAAGACTCTGGATTGTGTACATTTTTTCTGAACAAAGCAAGCGAGCAATCAGGTCTGGCCTTTAGGAGGCTTTAATTGAAAGCAGACATGAACTAACTAACCTCCACACTGGGAGCGTACAGCGTAGGAGCACTGTTTTAGCAAGCAGACAGCCACGTTCTGATTGCAAGAGAACCAAGGACCAGGCCAAGGGGGTTGGATAGTCCAGTATGGAAGTGCTTTCCAGAAACCACATTTATTTGCAAATTGAGAGTGCTGATTAAAACAAAAACATTAATTTAACATTTCTATTCAGGGCAAAGAATTGTGATAGATTCTCAGCAGGCAAACTATAGTCAGCTGATTAAAACCAAGAAAATTTGCTAAAATTGTCTTTATAATCCACTGTATTGGAACAATTTATACAGATGACCGTGTCTGATGTTGATGAGATTCTGTGTTGGCAGTTAATTCTCAAAAGCAACAAGTAGGAATATGAATTAGTCAGTCTTTAATCAACTTATGCTTTTAGTGTGTACTTATTTTAATGGGGAAATTTTGCACTTCCGAAGCTCCTTTGCTCCCAAGGCAACTCATTCAACAAAAATACTGTGGGCACGCAAGAGAAGCCCCTGTTGCCCCCCCATACCCCCCTACCCCCACTCCTACCCCCATTTGACTTGACAGCAAGTCAGGGAACATCCAAAGCAATGAAGGGAACTCATCTCACAGCACGGAGAGCAGGGAATGGAAGAGGAGAGGAGAAAAGAGCCCCCTAGGGGCTGCTTTTGAGAAAGCAGGCTACTGAAGGAATTGGCTTTAAACCTAATTATAGAGAACAATGGTACTTAGCCACCTATCCCAAGCCCCTACTCCCAGTGACAGCCTCTGGCTTGACTTTGCCCCATAAAAAGCATTCCTGGGGGAGTATTCTTCCATTTCATTTATTTAATTGTGAAAGAACTACATACTCATTGATATTTGCTGATGAGTAAAGACAACAGTTCCGAATCATCAAGACAGGAATAGGGAGCTGGGCAGCTGGAGTGTGCCCTGCAGAGGAGAAAGCAGACTCAACTCCTAATACAGCATGGAGAAATGGAACTCCACAGCTAAGATGAAGAGTGGGGTCAGTGGATGGAAAACTACTGAGGAAATAGCTTGGAGTCCTGCTAGACTGTCCTCACAGTGCTCTTGCTGATGACAAACCTGGGTGAGCAGTGTTACCTGGCATGGAAGAGACAGGTACGTGATCAGATATCCAGGCAGATCAGCTGCCAAGAGTGGGCTGTTTTGCTATAGTAACTCAGCAAGCTTCTTGGGTCAAACTGGGTTTTGCAAAGAAGTACACACATGTGCCAGGGAGAAGGGCCATGGATTTGACTAAAGTTTGTCTAAGAGTCTCTATTACAGTGCATGGATACAGGTAGTCAAGGATCCAGGCAAACTCCTCACAGACGGCATGTTATGTGGACCTCTCCCCTATGAAAAATAGAAGGCACACCCAAAATTAACTTTTAATATGACCTCGAGTTGTAAAAGATTGAGCAAACATGGAGAGTCACACAGATAAGAGAGAATTGAGGTCCCCGAAGCAGCCTCTACGTCTGTGAAGTGCTTATTGTAATGTGCTGGTGATGACTATTCCATATGCCAGTGGCAAATGCTGGGCCACTCAATTCCAAGGTACCCTCATCAATGTTAGCAGCTAGTGGGTGCCAGGCTCAGCGTGAAGACAGAGGCTTCACAGTCCAGAAATCCCGTTTTCCTATGTGTGCAGCTGTAGAGACAGACTACGTACTAACCTTGGTAGAGTTGCCCACAACCACAGGGCAACTGGGCAACTCTGAATTCTTGCAGCTTATCAAGCACCTATCAAGGAGGATGGTTGCAGGCAGAGGTTGAGCCCTTGCTCCTCTGGCCGAATTCTAAGCCTAGGCTGTTCTGGAAGTATGGTCTTGGTGTAAAAGGCACAAAGGTACTTATGGTTAATTTCCAGTGTCAATTTGAGATCTGAAAGGTGAGTCTCTGAGCATGCCTATGAAGGATCATCTTGATTGAGTTAGTGGATGTTAGTAGAACCACTCGCTGTGGGGAGCACCAGTCTCTGGGATGGAATTCGAGACTGCATGGAAAGAGAGCTGAGCATAAGCACTCATCATTTTCTGCTTTTTAACTGTGGATGCAATGTGACTAGTGGCCTCAAGCTCCTGCTGCAGGACTTTCCCTCCGTGATGATTGTGTCCTCCAATGTTTAAGTTGGATATTTTGTCACAACAAGAAAAGTAGCAATTATGATACTTTAAGTGCTGGTGGCCTTGTGTGTGTGGTGCATCATCCCCTAATAGTGCTGTGAGGTAAGCACACCTCCATTTACTGTGAAACTAATGACAAAGACTATCCCGAGATCCAAGAAGAGTCCCAAGGCTTGGTTTACATGGCTATATTTTGTCCTAAATTTGTGATACTATGGTAATTAAGATATAACATTATAATGATATAAATATTCTACTTAAACTTATTGTTATAGCAATGTACAGGGACAAGTGCAATTATTATTACCACCTAGAGATGGAGACACAGCATGATTGGGAACAGTAGAACTTGGATCTGTTATAAACTCTCTAACTCTAATGGCAGATCATGGAGAATAGGTGTGGTGGTTTGAAAGGAAATGGTTCCCAAAGGGAGTGGCCCTATTATGAGGTGTGACCTTGTTGGAGGAAGTGTGCCACTGTGGGGGTCTCCGGTGCTCAGGCTACACCTAATGAAACAGTTCACTTCCTGTTGCCTGCGGATCAAGGTGTAGCTCTTTCTCCATGCTCAGCTCCTTCCCAGCACCATGTCTGTCTGCACACCACTATATCCCGCCATGATGATAACAGACTAAACCTCCCGAATTGTAAGCCATGCAATTAAATGTTTTCCTTTATAAGAGTTGCTGTGATCATAGTATCTCTTCACTGCAATAGAAACCCTAACTAAGACAATAGGCATATTTTTTCTAAGGGGACAAAGATCTCAGGAACACTCCAAGGCACTGTGTAGTCTTGGTCCAGTCTCTCCAAATGTCGAGGGACACCAATAATAAATGTTTTTAGATATGATTCTAGTCAGAGGAGACTGATAACAGGCAGAGGACAAATTGTGGAGGCCATACTAGGGCACCATGGTTACAGTGAAGTCACCCTGAGCTGTGTGGCAGCAGTCAAGGGCAGCAGGGTGTCTTGTGCCCATTGTATTATTTAAGGTTTCATCTGTTGGGGAGAGAAAGCTTTTCCACTATATCCTCAGGTTCTGTGTATGGAGGACTATGAGTTAAACTAACAGAAGGATGGACCAACAGGAGAAAAAACATATAGTTTTTTTAGATTGATATTTACAGACAAAGGAGTTGTTAGAAAAGAAGCAAAACTCAAAGACCTGGTTAGACCCAGGCATTGTTATACCACTTCACAAGGTCAGGTCATGAAGAAAAGACCAGGAAGTGCACGGTGGAAGTGACTGGAAGATGAGGGCTATTTTTATAAGGTTTGTTTGTGTAGATTCCTGTCTGTGTCAACTCTCCATATCTGGTGGTAGAGAAAGGGGGCCCTTCACGAAAAGAACTTTATGCATCTATGCCTTGCCTTTAAGCAAAGAAAGGGAAGGCACAGACCTCTTCTTGCATCTGTGGATTTACTATCGGCTTCAGCTCAAAACACTTGCTTTACTTAGCATGTGCAAGATCCTCTATCCCCAACACTCCAAAGGAGGAAAAAATAAACCTATGTCAAAGTGGCATATCCTGATCCCCTTCAAGCCTATAACAAGATACTTGGCCTTACATAAAATCCAAATTAATTGAAGTATATACTATACTTTGGCCATATTCTCTTTAATATGCCCATACTCTCCCCTTTTTAAAATTTTTCTCATTCCTGCCAGCCCTCTTCATTCCCCTCTTCAATTTGCTTCTAGTGTTATTAATAGACACATACATGATTTATGTTTTACATAAAATCTAGGATCCACAAATGGTAGGAAATGTGTGATAGTTGTCTTCTTGAGTCTGACTTCATTTTCTTAATATGATAATCTCAGGGGCATCCATTTCTCTTTTATTTTAATAGTCCAGAGCAGAGAGGTGGGGCAGTTCCAACATGCTCAACATATGTTTCCCAAGATCTCTACAGCTGGCTTCTTTCACCTCTAGAAGAAGAAAGGGGGTAGAGTGAGGGCCTTCTGGTTCAGCTCTAACCACACGGTCCTATCTACTTGCATGAGAAACTGTTCTATATAGATGTATTTTGGGTTTGTCCACCAGGATTTTTTTTTATTTTTTTTGTATGGAAACTTGGTGCCCAGTGAAGTAATATTGGGAAGTGGTGGGACTTATTAGGTAGGTCTTAATGACAGGGTACCTCCCCTAGAAGGATTTAATGTATACTCAAAAGATACTTGCAAGTATAGAGGGCTATAAAAAGTACAAACTTAGCCTCCAAATCTCTCCCATGTCCTTTCCTGCCATGATTGCCCCTTTGTGACATCATAGGCCATCCTGTGATGGAGCTACATCACCCCCTGTCATGTCATATGCTTCCTTGTGATGGAGCTAGATCACCCCCTGTGATGTCATAAGTTTCCTTGTAATGGAGCTAGATCACCCCTGTGATGTCATAGGCCATCTTGTGATGGAGCTGGATAACCCCTGTGATGTCATAAGCTTCCTTGTGATGGAGCTAGATCACCTCTTGTGATGTTATAAGCTTCTTTATGATGGAGCTAGATTACCCCCTGTGATGTCATAGGCCATCATGTGATGGAGCTACAAGTCTGTCGTGAGTAGCTGGACAGGTGAGGTTTCTGGATATTCAACTTTCAGTCTTTAAATAGTACGGTAACTAAGTTTCTTTCCTTTATAGCCTTCAGTGTTTTGTTACAGCAATAGAAAAATGAACCAATTCAGAATTCATGTGTACTGGCTGGTTTTGTGTCAACTTGACATAAATTAGAGTCACCAGAGAGGAAGGAGCCCCAGCTGAGGAAATGCCTCCATGAGATTCAGCTGGAAGGCATTTTCTCAATTAGTGATCAACCGGGAAGGGCCCAGCCCATTGTGGATGGTGCCATCCCTGGGTTGGTGGTCCTGGATTCTATAAGAAAGCAGACTGAGCAAGCTATGAAGAGCAAGCCAGTAATCAGCACTCCTCCACAGCCTCTGCATCAGCTCCTGCCTCCACGATCCAGTCCTGTTTGAGTTCCTGTCCTGACTTCCTTCGATGATGAACAGCAACATAGAAGGGTAAGCCAAATAAATCCTTTCCTCCCCAACTTTTTTGGTCATGGTGTTTCACCACAGCAATAGAAAGAAACCCTAACCAAGGCACCACAGTATTTTAGTTTGTTGGTGGGTGAAACTTAAATTTTTTTCTTCTTTTTCCTAAAAATTGAAAGGAAAGATGTATGACAGTGAGCTTGGCTCAGCTGGTAAAGGTGCTTGCCACCAAACTAGACCACCTGAGTTCAACCCCTGGAACTCAAATGGTGGAAGGAGAATACTGACTCCCACAAGTCATCCTTTGACCTCCACATGTGTACCATGGCATACCCCCCCGCCCCCATACACAAAATAAAATGAAAAAGTGTAAGTCTAAATTTTTTGAAGAAAGTCAAGACGGATATTGGTACTAGCACTCTCAACCAAGCTCATGGAGCCAGGAATGGATTGAACTAGAAAAGCTCGAGACCTGATAGATATGAGTACAATGTGAGCATTAACATGAACTGTAGGACAAAGAACGTGCCCGAGAGAGACAGACCTGGTAGGGACTAATGATATATGGGTTGCATGGGACGTGGAGCAAAGAGGAGTACAAATATAGGAGGTTTGGGAAACTCTCGCACATGAACTATGATGATCCCACAGCAAGAAGACATGAGGAGAATCTGAGGGCCACTTCTGTGGACTCACAGGAAAATTTGGGAGGCCCATAAAGACAATCATTTGGTTCAGGAAATGAGTGGATAGTGTGAAGAAATGTCAGAGATATATGAGACCTTGTCTCAAAAACTTAATATCATCAATGTAAACTTCTACTGGAGATGTCAAGCTACGAATATTTCTCTGTCTGGGGGACACAGGAATCTTCCTTGTGCTGATGCTGCTTTGCAGGCTGCCTGCAGAGATGACCTCTGACCTGTCTGCAGCAAGTGGTAGGGGCAATTAAGAATTACTAATTGCCAATTCACCAAATAAAGTGGGAAGAGTTATCACGGAGTGAATTGGAGCGTTCTAGAAAGAGGCTAGACACCCATCTGTCTAGACGGCTGAGAAGGCCTGTGGTGGTATTGTGTTCCCCAAAATATTGTGTACCCTAATAAATTTATCTGGGGTCAGAGAACAGAACAGCCACTAGATACAGAGGCTAGAAAATGGTGGCACTCACGCCTTTAATCCTAGCATTCCAGAGGTAGAAATCCCTCTGGATCTCTGTGAGTTCAAGGCCACATTGGAAACAGCCAGGCACGGTGACACACGCCTTTAATCCCAGAAAGCCAGCCTTTAATCCCAGGGAGTGGTAGTAGAAAGCAGAAAGGTATATAAGGCGTGAGGACCAGAAACTCGAGGCATTTGGCTGGTTAAGCATTTGGCCTGGTTAAGCATTTGGCTGGTTAAGCTTTCAGGCTTCTAGTAGCAGTTCAGCTGGGATTCATTCTGGGTGAGGACTCAGAAGCATCCAGTCTGAGGAAACAGGATCAGCTGAGAAACTGGAAAGGCGAGGTAGCTGTGGCTTGATCTGTCTCTCTGACCTTCCAGTGTTCGCCCCAATAACTGGCCTCAGATTTGATTTTATTAATAAGAACTTTTAAGATTCATGCTACATTCCAGGTAGGTGGAAATGTGCTATTTAAAACTTTTAGTGTGCTGAAGTGCATGCAAGTGTGGTGAGGGAAGTTCCAGGCTGATAAGTGCGTTCCCATTTAACCAGAAGCATCCATGGCAGAACTATTGCTTACTACTAAGTCTTTCCATATGAAACTTAGATTTTGTTTCTCTTGGAAATGATTAGGCTTCTTCTTCTTCCTACCACCTTTGGAAATTGTTAACCAGTCGATTTGCATTTGGTAGTATTAACATTATTCTACTAAAATTTAATGAGTTCTGATTGACAGCTAAACACTGTATATTTAGGATGTACAGTGTGGTGATAGTTGCATCTACCTACACATTATGAAAATTTCCTCTAAGGCCAATTAACCCATCAATTCATATATTTATTTTATTGTGGTGGTATTGTGTTCTTCAAAACATTGTGCACCCTAATAAACTTATCTGGGGTTACTAGATACAGAGGCTAGAAAATGGTGGCACTCATGCCTTTAATCCTAGCATTCCAGAGGCAGAAATCCCTCTGGATCTCTGTGTGTTCAAGGATACAGCCAAGCATGGTGACTCACACCTTTAATCCCAGAAAGTGAGCCTTTAATCCCAGGGAGTGATGTCAGAAAACAGAAAGGTATATAAGGTGTGAGGACCAGAAACTAGAAGCTTTTGGCTGGTTAAGCATTCAGGCTTTCGAGAAGCAGTTCAGCTGAGATTCATTCTGGATGAGGACTCAGAGGCTTCCAGTCTGAGGAAACAGGATCATCTGAGGAACTGGCAAGGTGAGGTAGCTATGGCTTGTTCTGCTTCTCTGATCTTCCAGCATTCACCCCAATACCTGGCTCCGGATTTGTTTTTATTAATAAGAACTTTTAAGATTCATGTAACATTTTATTTTTTCATTTATTTACTCTTGCAGCAAATTTTGTTTCATTCTACTAGTTTTAACTAAAATCATCATGCTGAAAATTGCTCTTCTAGAACTTATGCATTTTATTAAAAAGGTGAAAGACTATTATCTGAAGATTGTTCACACACACACACACACACACACACACACACACACACACACACACTCTCTGCCACAGTACTGGTGTAGAGGTCAGAGAATACCTTGGTGAAATGTTCTCTTCTTCTACCGGTCCATGGGTCCTGAGGATGGACCTCAGGTTGTCAGGGTTACACAGTAAGGCTTCACCCACTGAGCCATCTCTCTGGCCCCAATCTCTTTTACTTTTGGGTAACAAATCCACACCTTACCTCATGGTGACTTTGATTTACATTTCTCTGATAGTTGGTGATATTGAGCATCTTTACATGCACCTTTGCCCATTTGTATGTTTTCTTAGAAAGAAATGTCATTTCAGGTCACTGTATATAATCACCTCATTTGCAGATAAGAGTGTTTTATTTTTCCCTTCTCCCTGGAACATCTTTATTTCTTTCTCTCAACTCTTTGTCCAGCTAAGATCTCTAGGATGTTTTAGTTTTGTTTATATATTTTTAAAACCCTATGTAGAATGTAAGTGGTGAGAGTGGATACTCATCTCCCCTCCTAATCATAGAGGAAAGGGTTCAGCTTTTCGCCATTGAATATGATTTTCTATTTGGGCATGTCTTGCTTTTGCTATGCTGAGGTACATGCTTTCTATCTTGATTTGTGAGACTTCTGTTTCTATCATGAAAGGGTGTCCAGTTTTGTTGAATGCATTTCCTACATCTTTTGCAATTATATAATTTTTATCTTCTGTTCTATTAATGTGGTATATTGCAATTATTAATTTGAGCATGAAGAATCCTATGTCCCAGAGACAATTCCCACTTGTTCATAGTATATGGTCATTTTAATGTGTTGCTGAATTCAGATTGCTTGGGTTTTTCAAGTAAGAATTTTTTGTTTATTTTCATCATGGATATTGCTCTGTGGAATTCTTTTTTTGTTCTATCTTTTGGCTTTGGTGTAAGGGAAATTAAATAAGCTTGGAACATTCCCTTTTGCTTTTTTGGAAGAGCCTGAGAAGGACTGTTATAGGTTCTTTGAATACTTTTGGTAGACATCAATAGGAAGGTTGTGTGGTCCTGGGGTTTCTTTTCTTGGGAGATATTTGGCTACTGATTCAAGCTCCCTGCTCATTCCTAGTCTGTTTGGATTTTTCGTTTTCTTCAGGATTCAGTCCTGGTGGGTGTTCTATTTCTTGGTAGTAGAAAATGATGTGTTCAAAACCACCATTGCCACCCAGCTCCCAGTTTCTTAGTCCATGAAACAAAACATTTTCAGATTCTTGGTCCTTATTCTTTGTTAGATTTCTTTCTTTTCTTTAAGGGAAGAGCTGTTTTTGTAACTAAATTTTATGAGAAGGCCTAATGTGTGTGACAGGGAAATGCTCCTGTTTCTAATCTGGAAAACTATGAAGGCAGAAGGAGAAGCAACCAGGGTATCCACTGGGCAGATAGAGGTCTCAAGGAATAACAAAGGCCACCAGAGCTAAAGAATCACAGAGCTGTGGTTGTTGACAGACAAGGGGAAATGCAATGAAAAGATCCTCTGAATAGTTCTCTAGGACAAATCTCTGCTCTCTTAAACAAGCAGATGAGGTGGGGTTCACACTGACCATAATTAAATCCTGAAAGCCAGCCTGGGGAGTCAGACAGAATGACTCTATACATCTGCATGAGGCTTGGTTCAGACAAGTCTTGTCATTCATTGGTCAGAAAGTGTCTTCAGTCAAGTCCTGTTGAGCTTCAGTTGGGAAGAGGTGGTCACATTCACACACAG
>CABHPP010115622.1:10041-22149 GCA_902168425.1 Peromyscus attwateri
ACACAGCTTCAGTTGGGTAGAGGTGGTCACATTCACACACAGCTTCAAATAGGTAGACGTGTTCATATTCATACACACAGCTTCAGTACTGAATCTCTTAGGCAAGCAATGTGACAGGTGGCTAGAGTCCCTATACAATGGGCATGTGGGCAGCAGGCCTCATCTTCCCAGGGAGAGCCACTGAATGTGATGCAGAAGAGAAGGACATTTGGCTCAAACCCACTTGGAAGTACAAACAGACACAAAGAAGGTTCTCCCTGTCCTGGACATAAGAACAATATGTGGGGAGCCCTGTTTCCCAGGAGAATCAAGACCCTACCACCCAACAGTGCTCTGAAGACACCTCCCATCACCCCACCCCCGGATCTGAGGTCAGGAGGAGCATTTTCATACTGCAGATTGGCAGTATGGAAGTCTGGGGAGGCAGATTGGCTTCTGCTTTGTTAGAAGAGACTGCGCAATCTGGTGGCAACTGAATGCCCATTAGATTTTACCTCCTGAGAGAGAAAGCTGAGATCCAAACAAGGGTCAACACTCAGATGATCATGGGCTACATTTTGTATTATATTTAACTTTACACATATTTTAATATGTATATTATTTTGTTTATATGAAAAATTCAGAAACATTCCCTTTAATACTCTTAATAATTGTACATATTTATTGAGGGAAAGTCTGACATTATTTTCATTCTTTTGGGTAGTAAATACCCAAATAACTAAAAACTACTGAATATTTACTGTGTTAGAGGTATTAAGCAATTTTCCTGCAAAAAAATCTCTTAAATCCCCTAAGATTTGGTCCCATAACCACTGTCTTTGCAGATATGTATTGCAAAACCTTTTTAAGATTTTTTTTTTTTTTTTTTTTTTTTTTTTTTTTCCGAGACGGGGTCTGCCTGTGTAGACCTGGCTGTTCTGGAACTCACTCTGTAGACCAGGCTGGCCTCAAACTCAGTGATCTTCCTGCCTCTGCCTCCCAAGTGCTGGGATCAAAGGTGTGAGCCACCACTACCTGGCTGCTGTAAGATTCTCAATGCAGCAAGTTCATGCTATGCTTCTTCTAATGGGACAATACCATGAAACACCATAACTTAGCCATCCGATTAGCAAAGATCCAGAATTTAATATTGTATACACTATATTTACTAAGATGTGGGGGTATAGGCGCTTTTGTGAGTTTTGGTTAGGCATGCAGATTGGTTGGCCCCTCTGGGGTGGTGATTTGACAGTACACACATGCTCAGTTCCTCAGCAACTATACTCTGGGGAATTCACCATCTGTGTATGGATGTAAATTATCCTTGTTGAGTAGCGATCACTACAGCATCATTTGTTATTGCCTACGACTTGATAGAAGCTTAGTTGTTTATAAGTAATGAACTGATTAAATAAATCATTGTCAAATAACCATTGCAACCACAAAATGGGAAAGAGAATGACGGAGCCATCTACTGACTTGAGACTATAGCTAGGACATAAAACACGAATAAAGCAAGTTATCAAATGTGCTGTATGCGACTGGTAGGGTGTAAAAGAAAAAGAGGAAATGCCAAAACTCAGCTGGTTTTTCAGCTTGCTGCCCTGGCGTCTTCTCACCATTCTTTTTCACAACGGTCCATTCTAGGAGGACAAATTCTGTATACTGTACACAATAACAATTGGCTAAGTCGTACACCAGCCTAGATGTTGCTGTGAAATTATTTAAATATATGATTAATATTTGAATGCAATCACTTTGAGTAAAGAGAAATTACTTTTCATCCTGTGAGGGGGGTTGAAGGGCTTAAAATCATAATGAAGAAACTGTGTTTCCAGTTGGGTTCAGTAGAGAATGACTCCTTTGGAGCTTGGAGAGGGTGTTTTATGTACTGATGACCTTCCTCCTGGCCCTGGGTTGGAGTGGCTTTGGGTCACCAAGGGACATTGCTCATATAGTTCATGCTGGACAGCTTTCACTAACATCTTCCTTTCTCTCTCTCTCTCTCTCTCTCTCTCTCTCTCTCTCTCTCTCTCTCACTGTTCTCATTCTCAATTGAGATCTTATGCTCTGACTTTCTACCCCATTGCCTGTTCAGGCCTAGAAAATGCTTTCTGCTGCTGCCAGCTTTTAGATGTTACACTAGTGGCTCTTCCATTTGTCCTGTCCACTCATAATTTATTCATTACTTTCCTTTGAAATTACCAACAGATGTCCTAGTTGGATTAATAGGCATTAAATATCTAAAATGAAACACGATAGGGAACACTTTGATAGTTCTTTAACCTGCTTGCTCTTTATAGGCTTGCTGAGACCTTCGAAGACCTCTGAATACCAAGAAGGAATTTAAGATTCTTTGCTAATATCTATATAATGTAATGTATTATTTTGAGGACTACCAATGAAATAAAACAGCTAAACTTAATCATGAAACAAGCATATAGTCAGCTCTAAAAAATTGCCTAGTCCTTCATCTTACCGATGTTGGTGCATAATGGCTGTAGTGTATAAAGACTGAGGATATGTTTAACACATGAAGTTAAGTCTATTAAGGGATTGGTTTCAATTATGGAGACCTAAGGAGATTGAAAGGGGATGAGATTTCGCCAAGGGACATGTGCTTGAAGGAGGAGGAAGTAAATGTCTACCACTCCCTTAGGATAACCAAGTACTAAGATAGACTATGCTACAAACAGGCAAGTCCTCCAAAAAACAAAAATGATCTCCTATGTATTTTTTTCAGAGGAAACTACTGAAAAGTGTGAGACACCAAAATAAGAACATAGGAAGCAAGAGATCTCATGCAAGAAAGACAGACAGGAAGTCCTTGAATTTATGGGAAGGGTGGTTCCTTGCAAACAGGAAGTAGGCCAAGGAGTCAATCCCTCTAAACAATTCCTGTCCAGAGAGCTCGAAAAGAAACTCTTTCAAGATAGTAAGATTGGCAGGACAATTAATTTGCTTGACTCTATCCAGAGAAGATTTACAGGGAGAGTAAGTAGAAATAGACTGATGATAAATATGTGAAATACTAAACAAATAGAAAAGCAAGACAAATATTAACTTCGAGGAAAGAAAATATGAGAGGAAGAAGGCAATTACATAGATTACATTTCTGAGCTTTATAGTTTATGTGTGGGCATAATCATGTGTTTGCTAAATGATGTAGGTCTGCTGGCTGACAGGTAGATGGCAAGTATCCTCATGCAAATACGGTCTCCAGTCTTCACAGAGAGCAGGCAATGGTTGATGTCTAAAACAGAATAATAGAAAGAAAGCAATAGGCACCCCCCACCCCAGAAACATGGGTAGAATATACGAAAGGAGCTTAAACTGTTTCCTTCTAGAATACTGAAAGTTAGTGGACAAGGGACTCTGCTCCTTCTCACCCAAGATCTGCAGAGGTATTTGACTCTCCTTGCAGGCTGAGTTCTATGGAAACTAGAAGCTCACATGGATGTAGGAAGTTCTTATGGTATCAACACTTGAAGAAGCACAAGGGGGCCTATGCATAAAAATACACAGTAAAGGTGGGGTGGAGAAGTGGCAGAGATTTAAGTAGATCTAAGTGGATCTAAGAGCAAAACAGAAGTGTCTGCTTATGAGTGTGTTTGTGTTTTGTTGTAGGAATTGGAGAACGATGCCTTTTGTGTGGTAAAATGGCACACTATTATTACAGAATTGCTAGGAGTCATTGATTGCTCTGCCCAAGGTGGCTCCTTGTAGGAACTCTCCTCCCCAACACAAGAGGAGAAAACCTGCAGGTTCTTGTAAAGGTAGGGTTTAAGGTTACCTGTTCTATCCATGCAGATGCATTTGTCCAGAGAGCCTTTTCCAAGGCACATGAGTCTGTCCTAAAGTACACTTTAAGAGGCTCAGCTAATTAAGGGTGGTTAAACTTTCTTAGGAATGCAACCTCTAATTCTAGCATTGTTCTTAAGAGGAAATACCATATCCCTGTGAAGGAGATTTCAAGAACCAATTGATTAACCGTGACAAGAATTTGCCTCTACCGGCCTGGTTGTCACTGTCAAATGGAAGCAAAACTAACCTACACACTTCAGCTAGAAAAAGAGAAAGGTTGGGGGTAGAGAAGGTGAATGAGCAAAGATGGGCTTGAGTCAGGTTTGAGAGACAGAAACGGCTTCAAAGGGCCTGCAAGGGAAACAGCTTTGTTTGTTTTTAGATAAAAAGGCATAAAGAAGGAAAAGGCTTTATCCCCAAGAGGCTGGATGGAGGAAAAGGAGCTCATTAAAGACTAGATGGGGTGGATTCTGAATAAGGCAGGCACCAAGACTGGTGTTTAGGTGGACCGGATTGTTCTGTGCTGGGAGCAGCCAGATACCTAGGAGTCCCAGATCTTCCAGGGACTTTGCATGGTCATGAGCTGGTAAGTCTGATGAGGAAGGCTGTAAAGGGCAAGGCAGGACTTATGTGTTTGGATTGGTTAGCCAAGATCTAGTGCCACTGTAGATGAACAGTCTTATTAAATAAGAAACACAGAGCCAAATGCAGAGTTAAAAGCCCAAGAGGTCAGAGCAATAGCTAAGAGCTAAAAACCTTACCCTTCACTGCCACTGCTGTCCTCCTCAGCAAGAGTGCTACTTCCTGTGTATCTGTCTTTTTATAGACTTTCTGTTCTGCCTTCTCATTGGTTGTAAACCCAACCACATGACCTCCTCGTCATTGCCCATCTATACAGACCTCCAGGTCTTCTATGGTTGGTATTGAGATTAAAGGCGTGTGTCTCCATGCTGGTGGTATCCTTGAACACACAGAGATCTGCCTGTCATGTGATCGGGATTAAGGGTGTGTGCTACCACTGTCAGACTTCTGCTATGGCTTGCTATTAGCTCTGACCCCCAGGCAACTTTATTTATTAACATATAAATAAAATATCACCATATGCCACTCTGTGAGTCTGTCATATTTCTACTCATGTCTATTTGTGATTTCTCATTATACTCAGAGATTAATGAATCACGCAACCCTCATCAGAGAGCGTCTATTTGTAGTAGATGGTGATTAACACAGAGTCCCACACCTGTTCAAGGTGCAGAGAATAAGAGACTATGGAATGTCCAGCTCTAAAGGGGACATATCACATACCCCCTCCTTTGGTCTCAGGGGTCATTGTGGAAGACGGGGTGGAAGGGGTGTAAGAGCAAGGGGAGTAGATAACTCTAAGGGGACCATCTTCCAGACACAATTGGATAGCCACACATATGAACTTATAGCAGTTGTGACAGCATGTGCCAGACCCATTCAACACCAAGACAAACCATATCCAAGCATGGAGAGTAGGGTGTGAAGTCCTACCCATAGCTATTGGCAACTATTTCTGTGAGAGGGGGAGCCAGTTTCCCCTAAAATTATAGCCCCTGGTAAGTTGAGGATGCTGCAGTGGAAGGACCCACATCTGAGAATATTTGGACAGCACACGTTGGTCTTGATGGGTTTTTAAAAAAGGACACAAAGTTGGGCACATAGGAAAGGGGGCTGGAACTTGGGAGAGTTTGGTAATGGGGGTGAATATGATCGAAGAACTTACATATGACATTTAAAAGTTTTAAGTAAGAATACAGCAGACATCTGTTATCAATGGCCCTCAAAGAAAGAGAACATTATCTTTGTTTTTCAAACCTTTGAAATGTTTTTATTATCCCCTCCCCTGTCCCTCTTGCTAAGAGAGAATCACTATCTGGATTCTAATATTCACTGTCCCTTTTGCTCTGCCTTAGATGTTTACCCCAGCTGTTTCTGTTCCCAAGGAATCTGTTAATTAGTTTTGCACATTCTTGAATGTGATGCAAATTAAATCATTCTGACATACTCTTTCTGTGTGTATGTGTGGTGTATGTGCTCATTTATGTGTATAGGCAGGTGTGCATGCTTAGGGAGGCCCTAGGTCTCCTAGAACCTAGACTTCATGTGTCTTCCTCAATAGCTCTTTACAGTATTTCTTGAGAAAGGGTCTGCCTTAGTGTTCTATTGCTGTGAAGAGACACCATGACCACAGCAACTCTTATAAAGGAAAGCATTTAACTGAGACTTGCTTACAGTTTCAGAGGTTTAGTCCATTATCATCATGGCAGGAAGCATGGTGGCATGCAGGCAGACATGGTGCTGGAGAGGAGCTGAGAGTCCTACATCTGGATCTGAAAGCAGCAGGAAGAGAGAGAGAGAGAGAGAGAGAGAGCCAGTGGGCCTGGCTTGAGTTTCTGAAACCCCAAAGACCACCTCCAGTGACACACTTCCTCCAACAAGGCCACAGTTCCTAATAGTGCCACTCCTTGGTGACCAAGCAAGAAAGCCTATGAGCCTATGGGGGTCATTCTTATTCAAACCAGCACAGATTCTCTCTCTGAACCTGGAGCTCATAATTTGGCTAGGCTGGCTGATCAATCCGCTCTAGGGATCTAACTGTTCTGCCTGCCTTATACTGGGATTCCACACACATGCCACTCATGCCTCAGGTCCCCACGCTTGTGCACTTGGCAGTTTATCAGAGATGTTATCTCCCTGGCCTTCATTCTGGAATATTGCACTGCTTGCTTTTCCACTCAACACATCCTTTCTGAATTCCAACCGCATTGTGAGTAGTTTTGTGCTCATTTCACTGATATACTTATTGTGAATATAGCACAACTTATCTATCCATTTTATTTATCAGCATTAAAAAAATTATAAACGGTGCTGCATAAACATTGTTTTCCATCTTTTTCTAGAAGCCTTTCTCCATGGAATATACCTAAGGGTAGACTTATTTGGTCACCTTTTACATCTTTTTCTAGAAGACAGTGCAAGCCTTTCTCTAGGGTAGACTCTTTTTCAGTTTGTTAGGCAATGTAGTAGTATATCTCAAAACAGTGTAAGTTGTGGTGCATTCTCAGCCATTCTTAACCCTGTGTATGGTAACTAAAAAGAGGTACTTGTTTGTTGCAGCTCTACTGTGGTCTTCTGAATTTTTAGTACGATCAAACATTTTCCATGTACTTAGGGCACTGCCTTTTCTACTTCTGTAAGTTTCAGTGTGTGTACCCCCCTCCCCCCTTTGACTTACGTGTTTGAATGTTTGGTCCCCACTGATATTGCTGTTTTGAGAGGATGTGGAACCTTTAGAAGGTGGGATCTGTCTAGCTGGAGGAAGAGTTGCTAGGGGAGCAGGGATGGGCCTTATGGATCATAGCCTGTCCCTGGTCTGGCCTGAGATCTGTTTCCTGATCCTCCCAGACATAAGCAAGCAGGGCCATACTGTCACTGCCACAGTTACAAGTGGCCGTGAAGTCAGCTCTGTCTTCTCCACTATGACAATCGGAACCATCTTAAACTGTGAGGCGATACAAACCCATCTTCCCTTCTTTTGTTTCTGCTGGGTAGAGTCACAGCGATGAGAAAAATGGTTGCTACACCCACAGCTGACATTTAACCCACATGTCATTGAAATTATTTTGTTTTTTCTTACTCATTGATAAAGTTTTTTTGTTTGGTTTAAACATGAATTCTTTATGATGCAAGTAACTTTTTCTAAGGTTTATCTTTCTTCTTTCCTTTTCTTTCTTTCTTTTATCTTTTTTTTTTCAATATATGGTTTCCCTGTGTAACTGCCCTGGCTATCCTGGAACTCACTTGTAGATCCACCTGCCTCTGCTTCCTGAGCACTGGGATTAAAGGCATGCACCACCACATCTGGCTTGATTTATCTTTTTACTTTCATTGTGGTGTCTTTTAAGTAATATATAAAATTCAGAACTCTCCTTGATTTTCTTTCCCTTTTTCTTTAAATTTCTATTATTAAGAATTAAACCCAGGGCTCTCATGTGGTAGACAAGTGCACTACCACAGAGCCGAGGAGCATAAAACTCTTATGTTTAATAGATTGATTAAACATATTGATCTCCTTTGAGAATCATTTCCTTTGTAGAATAATTTTATTTTTCAAAAAGACCTTATTAACTGGACAGGCACAAAATTATTGCCCTATATTAAACTTGAATGTATTTTATAGTTATACGTTTATATTTAACTCTTTTAATACACCAACATTTTGCTTTTCCTGTGGAGGGGAGGGATAGAATTTCCTTTTAAAATCTTACAGGTAACTGATTTTCCCCAAATTCATATATTGAAAAAAAAAATCCACATTCCCTTCAAGCATCCCCAGGGCCAGTTCCAGAGAAGAGAACATGTGTGTTTGGGTGCTTACTTCTGTGCTCTGTGTTCTTTTTCATTGGTCTGTCTGGATATTTCCTATGACGCACCACACCATCCTAAGTGTGGTAGCCTTTAGAGAAATTTTAATCTCTGGATGAACAGTGCTCCCATATTCTTCTTTTTCAGTGTCCATTCTTGGTCCTCTGATCTTTCATCACATGTTGGGATTAACTTAGGAGTTTCCCCCAAAGCTGATGGGAACTTTGGAATTTTACTGAATACTCAAATCATATGTCTCGGGGCATATGTGCTCACAGAACAGATGTTTGGTAGAGCATTGTGCTTCACAAGGTCTTTTTTGGCTCTTTACCAGTTCCAATCTGTCACAGTCTGATAACGCCATGGAAGGAGATGCTGTGCTCAGATGGCCATGAAATGGCTCCGTTTGGCTCCGTTTACAGAGAGCTGAGATAAAGTGAGACTACCTTAGATCTGGATACTGTTTTCACCCAAGTACGTTAATATAAACCCATAAAAGCTGCACTCCCGTGTGTGCCTAGGACAAAACATCCCAACTAGACTTGGAAGCAACTGCTGTGCATTATAATAGTAAAAACACAGCAGCAGCAACAACAAAAGGCTCTCAGCATTTAGTACAATTTATCTGTGTCTTCTTATTGGACTTTGTAAGAGCCCCCCCCCCATAAGGTCTGTAGATCTAATTCAGATAAGAATGATAAATATATGTGCTAATACAGATATGAGTGAAGTTGAGCAGTTAGTAAAATGCCTGTGGACCCGACGTCTATCTTCAGAAACATTTTTCTAAAAGGGCTGGGTCTAGTGACACATGCTTATCATTCCAGAGTTGATAGGAGACATGTAGACCCTAGGGGCTCACTGACTAGCCTAGCCTATTTGATGAGTTTGATAAGAGATCATATCTCAATCAATCAGTCAGTCAACAAGACACCTAAGGTTGATCTCCAGCTTCCTGTGTGCACACAAACACACACGTACAAAAAACATTTGTTTTATGTAGACTACTCTGCTCTTAAAGAAAATTAATCTTAATTATACGTTTTGAAGTTTAATTAGGTCTAACTGTAATTGTCATGGGAACGATGGTGACGTTAGACCGAAGAAATGTGTTGTTTTTCCACACCTATTACCCCAGCACAGATTCATTTATCTTGGTTACGGAAGCTCAAGGAAGGGTTGGGCATTGGACTTCAGCCTTACTTCACATGTCGATGTGTGCCTGTGTCATCTAAAGGTAAAGTCGGCTCCCGCTGCCGTTGTTCACGATGTTGACGTCTTTCTGGTAAATCCTTCGGGCATTTGCTACATGAGACAGGCATCAGTTGGGAGCTTTGTTCCTAGTCTTGTATTATAATTATATTTTTGTGAGGCGTTGATTGCGAACACAGCATCACAGTCGATGGCAGTGGTCAGAGCGGACCTACATCTGCGTGGAGAGAAGGTTGTGTGTCCTTTTGGCTGCACAGTCTGTTCAACAGACTGATGATGGCTGGCTCTTGATCATATTAGCATGAGTCAGAAGAAAATTGTCACTTTTCAAATTGGATGTTAATTCAAACTTACATAACTGTTTTTGGTTGCTAGTATGCACGGAATGATAGGATCTTTGCACTCAAGTCTGACGAAAGAAATAATAGCTCCATTCCCATGGGACCATTCCAGAAAGTTCGCGGAATCAACCAGGGGTGTGTGTGTGGGGGGGGGGAGGGGTGGGACTTCAAAAATGATCACAATGGAAACAACTTCGACTGTCAGTTGATTACCTATCCCTGGCTGATTGCCAACTGGTCAGCTGTCCCTGCTTGTCAATTGTCCAGTCAGCTATGGCTGATTGTCAGTCAGCTTCGTGAGCTGGGCGTCAGAAACAGTAACTTTCGAACACTTCTGTCTCTTCTCCTTGTGTGAGTCACTCTTTTTGTCGCTCGCTGTGAAGAACACCCGAGAAGAACAACGTGAAGGGAGGGAAGGACTGCCTTAGCCTATGGTTTCAGTCCCTCGTGGGCTCGCTTCACTGTTTCTGGGTCTGTGACAGGCAGAACATCACGGTATAAGGGTGTGGCAGAATGCAATCGTTCACTTCACGGCAGCCAGGGATGGGAATGGGGGAGTTGTTTCCCCCATTTTCGTCCATCCAGGCTCCCAGCCTACAGACGGTGCTGTGTATATTCAGCTTCAGGACTCTCGCCGTGTGTCCGTCCTCTGTGAGGTCCCCATTCACAGATACCCTCAGAAGTGCTTTACTAGAACAAGGGAATCCGTGGCTGATATGTAGAACTGAATGGTATTGTAAAATAAAATAAAATAAAATAAAATAAAATAAAATAAAATAAAATAAAAAAAGAAGTGCTTTACTAATCTGTTAGGTACTTTAACCTAATCAAGTTAACCGTCAAGGTTAACCATCTCCAAGAGCCTCCGAGACTTCCTTGCATCATCACCCAGAGTTCAAACCTGTCCTAGGGAAGAAAAAGAGAACAAGAAAGGAAAAGAGAAAAAGGAAAGAAACGAGAGGGGGAAATAAAATGAAGAGCACCCTGGCTCTCTACTGATTTCACAGCCTGTCCCATAAGGTGGATACACAAACGGCCCTGTCCCGGCGGTGACCAAATGAGAACCAGGTTTGGAGAACCCAACACTTGTCCTCCTAAGTTTGGATTAGAATTGCCTTTGGGCCAAATCCCCTCATTAGCTCCGAATAAATGTTTTTCTATCCTGAGCAAAAAAGGTTTTATACAAATTCCATTTCCCAGAACTCCGTGAATGAAATGGAAACTCCCTTTTCGGGTGTTCCAAAACAACTCCCCGCTAAACCTGCCTCCTCCTTATTCCCCAAGTTCACTCTGCGTCTGCTAGGGGGCGCTGCAGGCTAGTGCATGGGCCCCTTAGCTCCCCGCCAGGCCTCTGCGTGGGAGGACAAGCTGAGAGAAGGAAGCCACCGCTTCCATCCAGTCGGATATCAGCACCATGGAAGGGAGGAGAGGCGCTCCTGCCAAGACTTGGCCTCTGTCAACTTAGGAATCACTCCCCTTCTTCTTGGATGGATCGCAGCTGGCACTGAAGGGGCTTTCTGACCATGTGCTTTGATAGTCTTTGGGGAAATTCTGGGGGACTTAAGCTTGGTGAGAATGCTGTGGTTTTCTCTTGTCTGAACCTTCCGAGAGGTGTTCTGTAACTTTGGAAGGAAGGCCCAAGAGGGAAAGGAAGACACCATAATTCAAAGGTTTGGGGGAAATCAAGTTGCACCCTGCTCTAAGTGAGCCCATATTGTGTAAAACAGTGGCTTTCAGACTATACTTTGCCCTGAATGATTGCATTGTATAAGGAGCATTCTGCTCCATTTGGAGAGCACTTCTCTCTCTGCCTCTCCCTGTGTACATAGATACCACCAATTGTCCACTACTGCCTACAAAGGACACACCGATAAAACTTATTTTTTAAAGTAAAAAGAGGTACCACTTACAGACTTATCACGGTAGATTGGCACATACGGGCACATGGGTACAAACCATACCAGAAAACTCAGGCCTACCCAAGAACTTATCAAGAAGACCAGACAATGAAACACCCTCACCTGGACCCCGTGAACAGGACACCAAACACTGAAATAGCAATGGCCTCACCAACCTGCCCACCGACCTCTCTGTGTGGGGATGACTGACAGGCAGAAAGTTCCCAACTGTCTCTGGGGGTTTAGCTTGGCTCAATACCCACCACACAATGCAGCCTACTTGCTTTGCCGTCCATCCATCCTTACGTCAGTCTGGACCGGGTCCTGCACCTTGTTTCCAGGACCTCTCTGGTGCCCTACATCTGACTCCACCCTGTAGCCCACGCTCAACCCTGCAGAGACTGTGTGAGCACTGCAACAGGTTCTTTACCATTTTTCCTAACCACCTGCTGTGGCTCTCTGCATCTGCACCAGCTGTCTGTCTC
>CABHPP010115623.1:0-11753 GCA_902168425.1 Peromyscus attwateri
GCTTCTGTCCTTCCAAAAGACTATGGGCCTCCCTCACTTCCTCTCCACTCCTACCCCTCCTATCAGAGCCATTTCTCAGGCATCTTCCCACTTGCCATGGACCTTTGTCTCTCAAAAAAACGTCACTCCCTGCTTTAAGCATATTTCCATGGCATATGACAACATGGCTGATTCTCACAGGCATCACATGAAGGGCCATATGCAAAAGTGTGTGCGTACAGGCACATAACATGCAAACCATTCGTGAGCTCAGAAGCCTGGAGAACAGTTCTGTCTGGAAGGGAGGGGCTCCGCTGTGAGGGGGGCTGCTGGGTAATCAGGGTGAGGCAGCTGGAGAACAAATCAGCAGTCCTGGTGTTTTTCTCTTTGCCCCAAGCTTTCATATGACTCAGCATCTCGCAGTAACTAATCCCATCTTTATTGAAAATTTTGATACTTTGTCATCATGGATTTTTCTTTTTTTATATATTAGTTTTGATTTCTCAAAAATATGACATTAAGAACTGGGACTGCACCTCAGTGGTAGAGTGTTTGCCAAGCCTGGATTTGATTCCCAGCACAACTGGGTTTTGGGGCACCCTTGCACATCCCTGCCTTGAACTTTACTTGGGAGGGGAGGGCTTGTCTTGCCACACCCAATTCCTGACCCTGTTGATAATGTTCTTCATGGGGATGCTGGTTGCACAGGTGTGCCCCATTTGTGAAAATATTGAACTGTGTGTGTTTCTAATTTCTGCATTTGTCAGTATGCATACAGGCTTCTGTCTGTTTTTACTTAAAATCTTTACGTGGCTCTAGCGAAATGTCCTCTGATGGTGTCTTCCAGGATCCCAAGCCCCTAAACCAATAGCTGCTACACACTGAGTCTCTTAACATATTTCTGTTTTATTTTGAATCTTTTTCATTTGTTAGTTTGTTTTTCAGACAGAGCTGCATTGTGTCAAACTCACAATCCTCCTGCCTCAGCCTTTGAGTGAACCACTACCTCTTGCTTTTTGTAAGTTTGTTAAATGAAACAATGCAATAATCCAGTTGATTTAATCTCCTCAGGAATTCTATGAGATGAATTTTTTTTTCTCTCTCCATTTTCCAAAGGAGAAAAGAAAGGCTGTACACAGTAAAGAAATTTGCCCAAATCATATAGGTAGTAAACATGAGTTTTTAGTACTTAGATTTTAAAAACATGGGGCCAGCGAGATGGTTCACTGGATAAAAGTGCTTGCTGTACAAACCTTTGCTTGAGTTCGAACCCTAGAATGTGTATAAAAGCCAGGCAACGGTGGTGCACACCTTTAACCCCGCACTTGAGAGGCAGAGGCAGGCGGGATCTCTGTGAGTTCAAGGCCCACCTGGGCTACAGAGTGAGATCCAGGAAAGGTGCAAGGCTACACAGAGAAACCCTGTCTCGAAAAACCAAAAAAAAAAAGAACGTGTATAAAAAGCCAGAGGTTGCATAGGTAAACCCAGCGGAGACAGGAGCTCCCATTGGCAAAAAAAGCGGCAGGAACAAGAGAGACCCTGCCTCAAAACCAAGGTGGAAGTAAGTTAGAGGGAGAGAGAGTAACAAAATCCATTATGTATACACACACAGACTCACAGTTAGTTATAGGGAGAGAGTAACAAAATCCATTATGTACACACACACACACCACACACACACACACACACACACACCACACACACACACACACACACACACACACACACACACAGACTCACAGTTATAGGGAAAGAAAGTAACAAAATCCATTATGTACACACACACCACACACACACACACACACACACACACACACACAGACTCACAGTTATAGGGAGAGAGAGTAACAAAATCCATTATGTACACACACACATCACACACCACACACACACACACACACACACACACACACAGACTCACAGAAACACACACATACACACACAGAGGGACATAAAATTTAAAAACAAGGTAGAAGGAGAGAATGGACTGCAGAAAAGTTGCCCTTTGACCTCTACTTGCTGTAACTCCCACACTCATGCACAAATCTTTAAAACAAATAAAGACTGGACCAGCAACACTTGTCTAGGCCCCTGACCCAGTACCGGCCAAGCAACGGCCTAGCCTGATTCTAATCACCTAGATTGCAATTATTTGAACCTTATCTTCCCCTGAGATAACTACCTCTCCAGGGCAAGCCCTCTATCATTCCCAGCTTCCCTCTGTCCAGCAGTTAGTTGGCACCGGAAATAAACTATAAATGCTTAATGAGAGACAGAACCAAAGGATAAATGGAGGAGGTGATAAGGTGTGGAGAAGACACAGTACAGGATTCAGAGAGACAGACCTGCTTCCTGCTATGCCTTGGGTGTGTGACCTGACCTGAGTCCCCCAAACATGTCACGGGAATATCTCCACTGGAAGAATTGATTGTGAATATGGAGTGAGAAAGTGGCTGTTGGCTGATACATAGTCCATAGCCATCCAAGTACTTGGAGAAAGGTAGCCATTAAAGCCCTGTTTACTCCTGGGTTGCAGGCTTCTGTCTCTTACAATTTCTGTATGTTGATTGTTTCTAGGGGCCTCTGAAGTTGGAGAGAGGCTTGGATGTGGCCCCAACACCTCTGTTCCTCAAGCCTCCAGGAAGGGCAGGGTGCTAGGAGTGGGAAGTCTACTGTTACTGCCGGAGGTGTTGTCCTAGGCCGGTTACTCCTTCCCTGGGGACTATAGTTTTCTCTCTCTAAAATGGGCCCTGAATACTCTTGAAGTTGTCAAGCTCTGAGGTGGGTTCTATGTCTTTCCCGGGGCCTAGCACATAGTAGGCCCTCCATAAAGATTGGGTGTGAGGAGCAGTGAGGAAGATACCCTGAGAAGCTCAGAGCTGGTGGGAAAACGGACAGCCAAGCTTGACTAGCATGCGCGGAGAACAGAGGTGTGGACTGGGCATGTGTTTCATGCTGGTGTAACCAACAAGACACCTTCCCACAAAGCTGCCCCTCCCCCCACCTTTACAGGGAAGGCAAGACAGACTGAGGAAACTGTAGCAGGGACATTAAGTGCTGCTGGAGGCAATGGTGAGGCAGGAATTGTGAAACATGGGGTTCTTCACTTCTAGAATCTTCCATGCAGCAATTTAGACCCAAAAGAAACACATAGCTCACCCCTCAAGGAGCAGGTCACCTGTGTCCATCTTTCCTGGCTGTCCCCAGAGACCCCCACCTGGATGTCTCCTGGCAGTCAGAGGCATGTTCGTCAGGAAGAGCTGGGTGACTCACCCTGATGCTGGAGCTGACTCATACTCTGTAAGAGGGAGAGTGAGATCCCATCTTTATGGAAGTTTGAAATGAGTGTTGCAGATCCAGGACAGTCTAGTGCCTATGACAGGGTGAATGGTGTGGCTGGGGACTCAAGAGGAGGGAGGTTTGCTTGGATCTGGGCACTGGGACAAGTTTGCTGGGTGACTTCAGGCTGGTCATTGTCCCTCAGACTCTTCAGCATTATCATGAAAGTGTCGTCGCCACAGGTAAACCCCCTGTACCAGCCATAAACAAAGCAGACAGAGGCCCTCTCTGTGTGGGGACCTGGTGACTCATGCCACACAGGCACATGTGTACTGGCTTAAAATGTTCAGTTGGTATCAATTGGTTGCCATGGAAAGGAAGCCAAGATATTCTGGAGAGGGAAAAGCAGGTCACAAAACTGTAAGTCTGTCGTGATTTCAAACGTAAATAATCCAAGCCAGGCAGTGGTGGTGCACACCTTTAGCCCCATCACTCAGGAGCTAGAGGCAGGCAGATCTTTGTGACTTCCAGGTCAGCCTGTTCCACAGAGTGAGTTCCAGGACAGCCAGGGCTACACAGAGAAACCCTGTCTTGAGAAAACAACAACATAAAATGTAAATAATTCAGGTGTAGTGACTCTCCTTTAATCTCAGAATTTGGGAGACTGAGGCAGGAGGATTGTCCTTAGTTTGAGACCAGCCTGGGTTACAGAGTGAAGCTGTTCATGTGCCTCATAGTTAGATTTCTATAGATACAAGCTAAATGTCAACTGAAGTTACTTATGGGTAGTAAAACTAGGGATAGTTTTTGTTTTCTTCTTTTGAAATAATTTTTCTGTTTTTTCAATCAGGAACGAGTAGCCATTGAGTAATTTTTTTCCTCACAGGAGAATGAAGACACACACACACTACATATATATGAATGTTTATTATGTTCATGCTGGTATTTGTGGAAGCTGTACAATCACCAGCCAGGGTAGGTTCAGTCAGCTGGGGTTGCTCAGAGCTCTGCCTCCCTGGAGCTCACAAGGGTGGGAACTCACACAGAAGCTATTTCAGGGAGGTTGGTATGCACTCTGAAAACTAGACATGAGTACAGCAGTGTGCTTCAATCACACGGCAGGAGAGGAAGCACCTCCAAACTTAGTGGCTTTAAACAGCAAGGATCTGTGTGTGGCTTTGGGACCCACTGAGCCATTGCACATGACGTCAGCTGAGGTCACTCATACAGCTGTGTTTGGAGACACATGGTTGGGTCCATCTTTCCACAAGTATTGTATCCTCTTCAGTCTGTTGCAGGATAGCCCAGCTTCCCTTTAGTCTGGCAGCTGTGTGCTAGGAGACAAGCCCCAGTGTAACAAGCTTATTGGCTTACTGGCCAGTTATATCAATGTAGATCATTCTGGGTTTAGATTGCTGACACTTGACCAGTAATGAACATGTCTCTGCAGGCAGAAATTTCCCAACAGTACACACACACACACACACACACACACACACACACACACACACACACTTTAAAGACAATTTCTTATATTGCCCAGGCTGGCCCTAAACTCTGTGTAGCTAAGGATGACCTTGGACTCCTAGCCCTCTGGCCCCTAGCTCCCAGGTGCCATGTGCTTCTGCATCAGGTCCAATACAGTTTTTTTTTTTTTTTTTTTTTGGTTTTTTTTTTTTTCGAGACAGGGTTTCTCTGTGTAGCTTTGCGCCTTTCCTGGATCTCGCTCTGTAGACCAGGCTGGCCTCGAACTCACAGAGATTCACTTGGCTCTGCCTCCCGAGTGCTGGGATTAAAGGCGTGCGCCACCACCACCCCAATACAGTTTTAATAACTGACAGTCTATTGTTGATTGGATTGAGGCACCATTGGAGTACTTTAGGTAGTTTTCATCTTGAGGCAATTATAAATAATTCTATAAATGAAAATGTAAAGATCCCAGTATAAATTTTTGTAGGAGAGGAATTGCAAGGTGAAAAGGTACCATTTAATTTTTAAGATTTTGACATATTATGCTTGAAGAATTATACATTTTTCAGGGTGTGGTGGCTTATACCTGTAATACTAATACTCAAGAGGATGAGGCAAGCCGGGCGGTGGTGGCGCACGCCTTTAATCCCAGCACTCGGGAGGCAGAGCCAGGTGGATCTCTGTGAGTTTGAGGCCAGCCTGGTCTCCAAAATGAGTTCCAGGAACGGTGCAAAGCTACACAGAGAAACCCTGTCTCGAAAAAGAAAAAAAGAAAAGAAAAAGAAAAAAAAAAAAAAAAGAGGATGAGGCAAGAGGATTGTGGAAAGCTTGAGGTAGGCCAGGGCTACAGTGTGAAACCTGGTCTCAAAAATTATTTGTTTTACATCTTGTTGTTCCGCCTGCTGAAGTATGAGCTTCCCTGCAGATCTCGAACTGCTGTGTGGTGAACTCAAGAGTGAAGACACTAGGTTTCATGTCTTCAGTTTGCTACTTACCTGCCTGTACTGTTTCGTTGTTATTGTTTGTCAACTTGAAACAAGCTGGAGTTACCTGGGAAGACTGAGAAAATGGCTTCATAAAGACTGGCCTATGGGCAAGTCTGTAGAGCTTTCTTTCTTCCTTTTTTTTGAGACGGGGTCTCTCTTTGTAACCCTGGTTGTTCTGGGGACTCACTCTGTCTGTAGACCAGACTGGCCTTGAAACTCTCCAGAGTGCTGGAATTAAAGGGGTGCATCATCATGACCTTCCAGCATTTTCTTGATTAGTGATTGGTACGGAAAGGCCCAGCCCACCATGAGTGGTACCAACCCTGGACAGGTGGTCCTAGGATATAGAAGGAAGCAGGCTGAGCATGCCGTGGGGAGCAGAGCCAGCAAGCAGTGTTCTTCCATTAGCTTCTGCTTCAGTTCCTGCATTCAGATCCTGCCTTGAGTTCCTGCTGTGATTTCCCTCAGTGATGGAGTATGACCTGAGAGTTGTAAGAATAAATAAACCCTTTTCTTCCCAAGTTGCTTTTGGTCATGGTCATCCTGTCCTGCATGGGTTGGTCCTGGAAACCTGACTGGGGTGATGAGGGAGTGAAGAAAGGACAGACACACAGACAGAACATCTGAGATGGGGTGGATGGTGTACTCTGTTAGAATCACATCACTGGGCTGAAGAGATGACTCAGTGCTTAAGAGCACTGGCTGCTCTTCCAGAGGACCCAGGTTCAAGTCCCAGCACCCACATGGCAGCTTACAACTGTCTGTAACTCCAAGATCTGACACCCACACACAGATATTCATTCGGGCAAAAACACCAATGCACATAAAATTTTTAAAAAAAAATTTTTTTTAAAAAAGCTGGGCGATTGTGGCTTTTTAATCCCAGCCCTTCGGGAGGCAGAGCCAGGCAGATCTCTGTGAGTTCGAGGCCAGCCTGGTCTTCAGAGATCCAGGATAGGCACCAAAACTACCAAAACTACCAAAAAAAAAAAAAAAAAAAAAAAGAATCACATCACCACTACCAGCAACAACCCAGAAACTCGACACCTGTATTTTATGCTTCTGAATGGAGGAGGCAGGTTTCTTGTATACAGCCTAAGTAGAAGGTGGTTTTCGGTAGGAGGTCTCTATAGGGTACTGTCTCAGGCTGCAGTTGTCCCAGGGGAGGAAGCTGTGGCTGATGCTTTTCATACACACTGGTCAATTGTCCATAAGCACTCGTACTTGGGCCAGAGGAAGGCACTGCCATCCCTCTGAGCCTCATCTAGGGAAGGGCTTTGCCATTCCCATGAGTCTGAAGCACTGGGGTCCTTGTCATGGCTGAGCTCCTGCCAACAACACGTATTCATTCAAGACTTCTTCATCTGTTCCTCATACATGGTGTTTTATCAAAGTCACAGAAACCCTAAGAGGGATATCGCTCTTTTACAATCCTCATCAATGCTAAGTGACCTTTGTGTTTTAAGTCTTTGACAGTTGGGTCCATGAGAAATGGCATCTTCTTCTTTTTTTTTTTTTTTTAAATAATTTATTTAACTTTATTTTATGTGCACGGGTGTGAAAGTGTCAGATATCCTGGAACTGGAGTCACAGACAGTTGTGAACTGCCATATGGGTGCTGGGAATTGAACCCTGGTCCTCTGAAAGAGGAGCCAGTGCTCTTAACCTCTGAGCCATCTCTCCAGCCCGAATCTCATTATTCTTAAAAGAGAGAAGATTCAAAGTGGCTCTGAGCCAGACTGGTGATGCAGCTCTGTGGTAGAGGGCTCGCCTATTCCCAGCTGGCTAGGCAAGCTGGGAACAAGCAAAAGTACTCGGTTTTTACTTAGAGACAGCAAGACCAAGCGTGTGACACCCAGAGACAGACAGGGAAATCTGCGATCAGTGACAACAGCTGAGCTACTGGCAGTGGGTCTAAGGTCACTGTCTTCATTGTGCCAGCTATAGGGACAAGCCCACTGATTTCCTGTCCTGTGTCTGTGGCCTTTCCGGTGAGAACAAGGCTTGTGGCCTTACCTGCCACACCTCTCTTGCTGTGATTGCTCCCTCTCACCCAGTCTGGAGGACCCGGGCTGCAGCTGGGCCTGGCTGGCCATTACTAAAGAGAGTGTAACAAGAGGCATACAAGGTAGAGCCCTGGATAAGCCTTGTCCTCAGAAACTTGTGGACTGAGCCGAAGATGTGGCTGGGTGGCAGATGTCCCTTGTATGAGAGGGAACCCTGACACCACAAAAACAAGGTGACAAGCACTTCAGGCCCTGGGGGCTGCCTTCCTGAGTGCAAGCAGGACTCCTGAACTCTACCTGCTTCTTCCTGACTGTGGAACAAGCCATGGGACTGAGGCCAGCTAGATGCCATTTCCAGTCAAGACTGAGGACCTGAGTATAGTGCCCAGGACCCAACATAGTAGAAGGAACTAATTCCTGAACATTGTCTTATAAATGCCGCATGTGTGGCATGGGCACACCTATGTACACACACACACACACACACACACACACACACACACACACAGAGAGAGAGAGAGAGAGAGAGAGAGAGAGAGAGAGAGAGAGAGAGAAAGAGAGAAATGACAGACAGGCAGATGAAAAAAAATTCACCAAAACCAAAAGATGGAACCTCAGTGTCTTCATCTAGAGAAGAAGAGATGAGAGTTTTAGGGTCTGAGATGGACTTCCTCTGCCTGACACTTGTCCTCATAGGAGCCCCTCAGTGGCTGGGAGCATCCTGACCACTTTACAGCTGAACAAAATGAAACCCGGAAAAGAGAAGTGGTTTGCCTGAGCTCCCCTGGGAAGGAGCAGCAGAGCTGGTGATGAACTCAGACTTATCAGGAAAACTCATCTGGCTCTGTGTAGATTGGCTGATGGGGATGAAGAAGCTGCTGACCCACGCCTCTGAGCCCGCACGCCTCTGAGCCCTGAGCCCGCACTCAGGAGGTGAAAGCAGGAATCCAGGAATCCAGGGTCATCCTCAGCTATGTACTGAGTTCAACACCAGCATGGCTTCTTGACACACCACCTCAAAACACAAACAGACAAAAAACAGAGCCGAGGTAGGGGAGGGGCTCTGTACCACCTCAGAATTCAAGAGCATCTTTGGCACAACGACATTCGGAAGCCTGCTGTCACCCACGGGGTGGTGAAGTAGAGTTATTGGTGTCATTCTCAGTGGGCACGGCGTGATGGCTGGACCGGGAATCCACCATGGAGACCAGACAAGAGTCTCTGACAAACTGCCCCATGATGGCCCTGCGTTCCACAGAGGGAGGCAAGGCCTCCCTGGATACTTGTCACACTAGTTGCTAATGGAGATCCTGCTCAGTGCCAGGGACCTTTAACTGCGTGGCGTTCCTTCCACCCTTCAGGCCTCACAGTATGCAGAGTGTACTGCTGTGATTCCTGTTCACTCGATGAGGTCCAGGAGGGCACCAGCAAGGTTAGATAAATGTCCAGAGTCACCTGGCTGACGCAGGACCCCCTACTTTCTAAGCCATTGCCCAAGAATGAGGCAGTTAGAGTGTGGCCATCAACATGTACCCCACCCACGCCCAGCTGTCATCATCAGGATCTCTCTCAGCCCTGGCAGGTACCAGAGCAGGGCCATTCTCCACCTTTCCAGTGGAGAAACTGAGGCCTGGGGAGGCCGGGCTCAGTATGGAATGCAGGCTAGGGAACTCGGGGAAAAGCTTCAGTGTTTCTGGATCCCTGCCCGCCTGAGAAGCAGTGACCTCCACCAGGCCTGGCTGGCCTCGCTTCCCGGGAATCAAGGTGGGGCAGGATAAGTAGTAGGGAGTGAGGTCAGAGGGGAAGCAGGCATGGAAGAGGAGGAGGCAAGTCCCTGGGGGTTGTGGGAAGAGGGTGGAAGGGAGCCTGGATAGGCAAGGAATTGGGGGTTGGCCCAAAGTAACTTAGCAAGGGTTTAAGCAGGGGCCATGTGGGAGTGTGCAGCCCCAGGATCAGAGGTTCTGAAATGAAAATGTTGAGTTTGAGCTAATGGTCTCCATGCACTTCAGTGTTTCCATCTATAAAAGAATGGAAATCCAGTGGGTGCCTGGGTCGTGGCCTGGGTTAGATCTCGGCTTTCCTACCTGCTTTGTGACCTAGGGCAAATAATTCACCCCTGTGGGTCTCAGTGTCCTTATATGATAATAAAAAAGTCCAGTATCAAAGGAGTGTTGTGAGGGTCGGGGTCTGGCAGACTCTTTACCTAGTAATCGGTTACTGCCCTCCTCTCCGTCTTCACCACTCATCACTGTCGTGATCCATCTCACGGTGCTCTAGGGAGGTGAACGCAAAGCAGTTTGTGCCAACTGTCTGGCACTGATGTTGTTAAATAAGTACAGGCAGAGTGGCAGATGCTGTAGCATCAGGGTGATGGGAAGTGCTTGGAGACTCACCTTGATGAGTTCTGCCTGGTAAGATGATGGGGATGGGTGCCCTGAGAAGGCAGCACTGTAGCTAGGCCTCGAACCTGTGGAAGTTCTCAGGTGAGGAAGGGCGGGAGGCGGAGAGACTACTTACATGATGCATTGGTAAGAAGGGAACTTGAAGCCGGGCGTTGGTGGCGCACACCTTTAATCGAAGCACTCAGAGGCAGAGGAAGGCAGATCTCTGAGTTCGAGGCCAGCCTGGTCTACAGGGTGAATTCCAGGACAGCCAGAGCTACACAGAGAAACCTTATCTTAAGAAAACAAAAACAGAGCTGGGCTGTGGTGGTGCATGCCTTTAATCCCAGCACTTGGGAGGCAGAGGCAGGTGGATTTCAGTGAGTTTGAGGCCAGCCTGGTCTACAAAGCAAGTTCCAGGGCAGCCAGAACTGTTACACAGAGAAACACTGTCTTGAAAAAACAAACAAAAAGAAAACAAAAACAGGGCTGGAGAGATGGCTCAGTGGTTAAGAGCACTGACTGCTCTTTCAGAGGACCTGGATTCGATTCCCAGCACCCACATGGCAGCTCACAACTGTCTGTAACTCCAGTTCCAGGGAATCTGTCACCCTCATTCCAGGGAATCTGTCACCCTCACACAGACATACATGGAGACAAAACACCAATGCACAGAAAATAAATATAAACTATTTTTTTTTGAGACAGGGTTTCTCTGTGTAACTTTGGAGCCTGTCCTGGATCTCACTCTGTAGACCAGGTTGGCCTCAAACTCACAGAGATCCACCTGCCTCTGCCTCCCGACTGCTGGGATTTATTTATTTTTGCCACCACTGCCTGGCAAAAATAAATAAATCTTAAAAAAAAAGAAAACAAATCAAACAAACAAACAAAAAGGGAAGGCAGTCTGAATGCGTTCTGTGGACAAGGAGCTGCTTCACAGGACAGTGCTGGGCAAGGCTGCAGCGAGGCACTGGGGCTGGATCTCAGGGGGAATGCCTTGCTGAGGGGCTAGGGTGCAGCTAAATGTGACTACTAGGCAGAGAGCTGTGAGCTGTCAACAGGACAGTGCTGCCTGGGCCACCTTCAAACACCACCAGTCCCTGGTCCAAACCATCCGTTTGCTGAGCCGACAGTTCTCGGGTGAGACCCAGCAGCTGTCGGTGTGGATGTCGTTCACTAGGATGAGGCCTGCTTTTCCTCTATTCCAGCTGTTTCTGGATCCCACCAGGTGCCAGGCCTCTCTTAGGCCATGTGACTATGGTGCAACTAGGTAGTAGGTCTCTCTCTGCCCACCCTAGGGCTTTCAGTCCTGTTCCTTCAGCTTCCCTGAGCGTGGAATGCTTTGTTACCTGGACTGTGACTAAGAACACGAGGCCTGGGACAGGAAACTCACCCTGGGAGTCAAACATCTGCTTCAGGGCCCACTGGTCCAGCCTCAGGTCCTCGAGGCTTCCTGGTCCCTCTTATCCCTGCCCCCTTCTGGCCTGGCTCAAGCCTCCCTGTGGGACTCCCATACCCTGGGGTTCTGGTGCTCAGGGTGGGAGCAAATTGTGCAACCCACTTTCCATCCCAAACCCACCCAGAAGACAATTGTCTTGGGTGAGGTCTGAGTGGCTCTTCCCAAGGACCGGGTCAAGGATCACTTCCTC
>CABHPP010115624.1:6124-17276 GCA_902168425.1 Peromyscus attwateri
ATAATCATGAAGAAAGTAGCACCATAAACCAGACTACAATCTACAATTAACATCAGAGCCAGAAGGGACAAAATAACAGGAGAGAAGCTGCCTCCCACATCACTTAAGAAGACATGAGGAGACAGTATTTCAAAACGCCCCATGCCACCTACCTGCTGTTACCTACTGAACCAGTCATCTAAGAGTTTCTAGGAAATACAATAATCTTCTAAATAGCTGTTTCAGGCGCTGGAAACTTAGCTTCTTTCCACATTCAGTGCCATGCTTAATAAACCTCCAGAAGCTGCTCATCCATGTTCACAAAAGAAAATATACTTACAATAATCATGGTCTAACACCAAGATTAGGCCAGGTCAAGCATAAAACATGGTTTGTACTTTGCAGGGTT
The DNA here is from genome assembly GCA_902168425.1 of Peromyscus attwateri. Taxonomy (NCBI): domain Eukaryota; kingdom Metazoa; phylum Chordata; class Mammalia; order Rodentia; family Cricetidae; genus Peromyscus; species Peromyscus attwateri. Next base: position 6,513 of record CABHPP010115624.1, read on the forward strand.
CTCAACCTGTGGGGTCATGACCCTTTGGTCACAGATATTTACATTATGATCCATAACAGTAGCAAAATTAGTTGTGAAATAATTCTATGGTTGGGGGTGGGGGTCACCACAACACAAGGCACTGTACTGAAAGGTCACAGCATTAGGAAGGTTGAGAACCACTGCTGAAGAGGAAGGATTAAAACCAAAAACTAAACATTAATTGAGAACCACTGCTGAAGAGGAAGGATTAAAACCAAAAACTAAACATTAAGACTGTGCCAGGCTGATAAACAATTCCCATTAGGCCAAAGAGTTATAGAGTGCCATAACACGAAGACGGTAATTCAGACACAGCAATTGACTATGAAAACCACTGACCTGTAGTACCAACTCCATCTTCCAAGTCAATCATGGACTGACTCAGGAAGAGAGCAGGACCTCTGTGTTCAGAGTCCCACTTCAACAAGTGATAAGAAGCAGTGATAACAGGCAGAACAGGACGGTTTCCAACCCCATCCAACAGCGCACGCTTTGAAGACATAGGCACTAAAACTAACAGGAGTGCCTCCACAGCACATCTATCATTTCCATGGTGCCGTTAACGGCTACAGTTTTGCTTGGAGGGCATGTGTGTTAAGACGGGTGATAACTTTCATTTTTAAACAAAACTGGCTTTTCCAACAACTTTATGTTAAAGCTAGTGAGGGTGGAGGAAGTTTGCCCAGCAGGTATTTACTGCCTACTATTTACCAAGCCCTGCTGGAAACTAAGGGGCCATGTAGGTTCAGAATCAAGATCCTGGGTCCTGGGTTCATTGGGAGCTTCACTTGTCTACTGCACAAAGGTCTCATACCCAGTACTGAAAAAAAAAAAAAACACACACACACACACACACACAGAATCTGAAAGGTAGAGGTGGGAAGAACAGAAGTGCAAGGTCATCTTTGGTTTTGTAATTATCTCAAGGCCAACTGCAGCTACATGAGGTCCTGTCTCAAAAACAAACCAGAGCTAAAGAGATGGCTTAGCAGTTAAGAAAGCACAGTGCTCTTGCAGAGCAAGTTCAATCCCCATGTTGGATAGCTTACCTGCCTGTAACTCTAGATCTGATGATGAATGTCCCTATTCTCCAAGGGCACCCACACTCACATGCACATACCCACACACAGACACACACATACAAATAATTAAAAATACAGTAAGTTTGCAAGGTGTAGTGGCACACCCCTTTAATCCAAGCACCCAGGAGGCGAGGCTGGCAGATCTCTATGAGTTAGTTCAAGGCCATCCTGGTCTGTACAGTGACCCTGCCTTTAAAATCAATTAATGAATTACAGTTCACTTAATTTACAAATAAATCTGAAAGAAGGGAGAAAGAAGTGAAGGAATCAAGATCTCAAAGGAAGACAAACTGCCAGGCATAGGTTCAGCCTTGTTTCAACGTAACATATTTCAAAGAGGACACTTGGGACCTACTGGCATGAAAAAACTAACGAAGGACAAAGGACGGCTGCATGTCCTGCATTTGTTAGCGCACAATGAGTCACCTAGAATGCGGGCATAGTTTCTTCCAAGTATTACGAGGACCCTAACAAAGCTAATGAGGAAATGAAACCAGGAGGAAGCGAGGGACTCGGGAAAGGAAGATGGGTGATGGAACAGATTTGCAAAATCTAATCAGGAAACTCGATGATGTTACAAAAGACAAGCCACAAGTAAACATGCCTGGGCAGCATTACAAAATTAGCATTTTCAGCATCCGTAAGATGAACATGAACCGAATCTCTCCCCACTTAAGAACTGTATTAAACAGATACACAAAGGAGGCATGGTATAAGCGATGTTTTCTATCTCCAACCACTCTGCGTTTTGATGATTAAAACTTCAGAACTTCCACTTACTCACACGAAGAAAGTGAGTCTAAAACAAGAGGCAGAAAAAGAAGGCGCTGGGCAGAACATGAATGTGAGCAACCTCCAAGCCCAAGGGGTGTTTTTAGATCAGGAAACAAGGTACTATACAGTTCTGTCTCTTCTCCCTGTTGACTCACATGGAAACAATCCAGATTCCTCTTCCTTCCTAGAGTCAAACTGGACATTACACCAGACTGAGAAGTTATACTTTCCTTTGTCCTTTTTCTTTTCTCTTTCTTCTATTCAAAGAAATTTTGCCTTATTATATTGTACAGGCTGGCTTCAAACTCCTGGCCTCAAGCAAGCCTCCTGGTTCAGGCTTCTGAACAGTTGGTACTCCAGGCATTTACCAGCTCCTCCGTTATCAAAGACAATCTATGTAACATTATTTTATTCAGCAGCTGAGGTGATTTTAGTCAATGTTATATTAATACTATCAAATATATAAAACCAACAGGATGGAACGTTTCAACCAAGATACCACGCTTCAGTAACAAACGTTAGACAACCACGTAATGATACTATTGTAAAGATATTTTACATTTTCTCTTAGATTCGATTCTTGTATTTTAAGTGTATGAATGTTTTGCCTGCATGTATGTGCAGCACATGGTGCCCAGTGTTCTTGGGAGTTCAGAGGAGGGTAGCAGATCCCCTGGAACTGGAGTTATGAATGGTTGTGAGCCACCATGTGGGTGCTGGGAACTGGACCCAGGTCCTCTGCAAGAACAGCCAGTGCTCTTAACCACTGATCCATCCCTCTAGCTCTATTGTAAAGATATTTTAAGAAGCTTTTTCTAGTCAAATACTGGGAAATGCTATTTTAAAATTACACCTATTGGGAACACTGTAATGCTATATATTTTAAGAACTTTTATTATTTTTGTTAAGAAATTGCTGCATATCTTTCTAATAATTAAAAATGATAAATAATATATTTAGATCAACTTACGACCAAATTCCCTAGTCACCGCTAACCTATAAATGAACATATAGTATCACTCTTTTAAGCAATTTATCTATCCACTTCTCTTGATGAAAGAAATTATTCATCATGCTAGTCAGCCACCTCTATCTTAAAACAAGTTATTCCAGTTTTTAAAAACCAGGATTAGTTCTGTGAAAGATCAAATGGCATCAGATGATCAACTCAGAAAAGCAAACCTAGGAGTAGGAAATGCAGCTCAACTGGAAGAACACTTGCCCAAGATACACAAGACCTGGGGTTCAAACCCCAACACTGCATAAACCAACTTGATAGTACACATTCATAATCCCAGCACTCAGGAAGTAGAGGCAGGGGATCAGAATGCCAAGGTCATCCTCAACTACACAAAACAAAAGTCAACCTAGCCAGTACTTAATTCCCCAACACCACCAACACCACCTTCGATGTTTGCCAGAAGCATCTAGGTACGTGCTTAAAATGCATGGGAGCTGCAGTCAGCAGCTCTACTGAGAGGTGTGGGTAGAAGGGAACTGCCAGAAGGAAGTGCTCCAGGAAGGCTATAGGATCAAGGTACATAACATGTATATATAATACACACAACCGCCACAAAGGGGCCCATTATCTTGAACAGCAAACACAAGCTAATAAAAAAAAAAAAAAGCAAGGCTGGGCATTGTGGCTGCATCTTTAATCCCAGCCCTAGGGAGGCAGAGGCAGGTGGATCTCTGTGAGTTCAAGGCCAATCTGGTCTGTATAGTGAGTTCAAGACAAGCCAAGGCTACAGAATATGACCCTGTCTCAATAAAGCTAAAAGGAAGGAAAAGGCGTGAAAGGAAAAAAAAAAAAGTGTGTCTGGAGATATTCCTGGGAAATAAGCTCATTAAAGCAGACGACTCTAAATAAAGCTTAAACATTCATATCTGAAGGCCGCTTTCAATAATATCAAAACATCACTAGTAGTGAGTGAGAGTTGGAGGAGGGACCTGCAGCGGGTATTTTAGGGTTAGGTTCCTGGGTCATATTTGGGAGTCCTTCGGGCCTCGTGTTCTCAGTATCCAATTTCTGGTGCTTTGTCTTGGCTGCCTTGGAACAAGCTGGCTTTTGCCCCCACTGCCTGACCTTACAGGGTACCCAGCCAAGCAGACAGCCTGTCTTCACTTCAACTCCCTTTCCCCTCTGAGTGTTGTTGTTGTTGCTGTTGCTGTTGTTGTTTTTAATTCCTGCAGGATACAGTGACAATATTTAAAAAGCTCTTTTGTCAGGACAGAAACAAAGAAGGTGGTGTGTGAGTGATCCTGAGGTTGGATGTGAAGATCGGGCCAGCCCAGGAAGGAAGTAGACATTTCAGGGTGCTACAATGCCTTTCATGAACATGTCTCTGGAGAGCACATGCTTCCTCCTCTCGGAGCCCAAAGTCTCGTGTCTGTCGGTGGTGTTTCCTGGGCAGGTTTGATTTGCTGTCTCATGGTTAGACTCCTATGGGCACGTTTGCTTTTTGGTCCTAGCAGAGTTTGGCAGCATTTGATTTGAGCCCCTGCAAAAACCCTGCTTAGGTGAAATAGGAGCAGAAAGGATGTTGATGTCGGCCATTATGCTTTCGGCTGTGTGGCACAGCCGCATGTCGATGACGCTACGCCTAGTAATGTTAAACCTTAAGTTTGTGACTGCCCGAGTCAGCGTTAACCGTCAACGGGACAGCCTGGAACAGTGCTTCTCAACCTGTGGGTCACGACCCCTTTGGGGTTGACCGACCCTGTCACAGGAGTTGCATAACAGATATCCTGCATATTAGATATTTACATTACAATTCATAACAGTAGCAAAATCATAGTTATGAAGTAGCATGAAATAATTTTATGGTTGGAGGTCACCTCAACATGAGGAACTGTATTAAAGGGTCACAGCATTAAGAAGGTTAAGAACCACTGGCCTAGAGTCACCTGAAGAAAGGCAAAAGGTCTCTATTGAATGATTGTCTTTATCAGGTTGGCCTGTGGGCATGTCTGTGAGGGACTGACTTGATTATTAATTGGTGCAGGACAGACCAACTCAGTATGGGTAGTGCCATCCCTGAGCAAGTGGGCCTGGGCGCTGTAAAAAAAAAGTCAGTGGGGGAGCCAGCAAGCTGTGTTCCTCCCTGATTCCTGCCTTGGATTCCTGTTCTGACTGTCCTCAGTGAGGTTCCATGACCTGGAAGTCTAAGAGGAAATAAACTCTTTCCAAGTTGCTTTGGTCAGAATGGTTTATCACAGCAACATAAAAGCTAAACAGAACAGTAATCAACCCCTTTCCCCCTACCAGATAACTACTACAACTTTTTGTTCAATTTTTTTGTGTGTTTATTTTTGAAGATAATTGAATGAGTTGTAGTAAGTTTGGGGCTCTACTTAATTATCAGGCTGTATGTTCATTATATATTGCTTGAGTTGTACATGCATTAGAATGCTGTGTAAAGAACACATTTGATATAAGTTAAGCTGATAGGAAAGGAAATTTCTGTTTTGGCTTTATTACAGATGTACACGTTTACTGAAGGGTCTAAAGGTGGCAGAGAGGAGACAGGCAAACTGTGTGTGTGTGTGTGTGTGTGTGTGTGTGTGTGTGTGTGTGTGTGGCAGGTGTGAGAACAGATCAGCCCTTGGATGGGGGAGCCAGAATGCACCAGTTCAACCCATTATAGAGCTACAAAAGTTCTAGGCAGTGTTAGAGGGCTTCTCCTCTTCCAATACATCCTGTCCAGTCCCATAAGGGTGGTCATCCACCCTCACTTGAACTGTGTAAAGAATCCATATACTTTACTTGAACAAAAAAAAAAATTGAAAAAAAAAAAAACAAAAGAAATGGAGTGCTTATAAGGCCACTTATGGATTTCAAGCCTTTTAGTACACTGAGTGTGTGTGTACATGTGTGCAGTATCTTTCTCTATAAGCCTAAAATGAGTCTTGTAATTACCCTCACTGCTGAGGCTATCCAAAAGTGTTTTATTTTTCATCTACACAAAAGCTATTCAAACTGATTTAAGAGAGAGAGAGAGAGAGAGAGAGAGAGAGAGAGAGAGAGAGAGAGAGCGCATTTCTCCCCCATCTTCAACTTCACCAGGCAAAATTGGAAATTTCCTTCCACACAGATCCAAGAGTCAGGTATCCTACCATACACATTTCAGCTCTTCCAGAAATGCTGAATGAGACTTGGAGCAGGGGATGATGTGTGGGAGCCTGTCCTTCCCACTTCCTGCAAACAGTGCAGCCACACTGACCATGGCACTCCAGGATGGACAACGTGATGGGCCACTTCTGGGATTTTGCTCCTGACACTTCTTCAGCAACAACCATGGCATCCAAGACACCAGTGCATCTATGCTCCAGGCTCTCATGGCTCCACACCCTTACACAGAGAATGAAACATGGGAACTGTGATGAGGACAGCCACAACCACACCTGGAACCGCCAGAACATGAGGTCCAATGATTAGAAAAAGCTATACAGTTGTTTAAGCGGGATGCATTGTGTTTTCAAAATGATCAGAACCAAGGTTTTCAGAGGTAAGATACAGGAAATGGGACTTCAGATGCAGCTCAGTTGATACAGTGTGTGCCTACCATGCAGAATGTTCTCAACACTACAGATGCTGGGCACAAAAGCCCACACTTGTCCCAGCAACTCAGGACGGGGAGGCAGAAGTTCAAAGCCATTCTTACCTACATAGAGAATTCTAGCTAGTCTGAACTAGAAACCTTGTCTTAAAAATAAAGCAAAACCTGCATTCAATATGACTTGGGTGGGTTCAAAAACTAACTACCATATTTACCCTATCTATACAACTTCACAACATCTACCTCTTCCCACAGCTCTGAATAATGTCTGAAATATCTATCGTACACAGACACCTACCAGCCCAGGCTTGGACTTCTCCTTTACAAATATTCACAGGCATGGCTATTTTTATCTTTAATAAATACTAGAAGGCAGAAATGAAAAGCATGGCTGTTCATCCTGCTGTGAAGATCTACCAGCTCTCAAATTCACTTACCACCAAATAAGGTGGAGAACAGCACTTAGCTGAGCCAGATTTCTATGAATCAAAAAAGTACCTAGTTCCCCACAAGGTCATATGATTGACATTAATTTTCATTGACACTAAGGGCAGAGTTACAAATACTACTCGTGAGTGGCCATCCCACTGCTGGAAGCCATCCTTCAGAGGGGCTATTTGTCTGTGGGCAAGGAAGGGGCCTACAGACTGTTAGAATCTAAACCAGACTGCGGCTCAGGCCACACCAACCTGCAGCAGCCTCTCCATAAAGGGAAAAGCCAAGCCTCCTGCCAAGAGCCTGTGGGTGAATCTCTGACCTCTTAACAGACTCCCCAGGTGCCCAAATTCCAAGACAATGACAGACCCCATTCCCACTTCCCCAGGGATGTTGCCAAGTGCTAAGACATCAATCAGAAGGCTACTAGTGAGGACACATTCCCCCTCCCCATAATGGGTACACCTCAACTACATGTGTACCTCCTCCGCTCCTCCCCCACATCTTACAGGTGTACATTTCTTAGTGGCTGGCAATGCAAGCCCCTGCCCTTCTCCTTCTGCCAGCTGGAGAATCAATCGGTTACAGCCTGACTACATGCCTACATGAAACCACTCCCTTCCTATGAGAGCTGTAAGAAGGGATCGCCACTCTGTCTCCTGGCCTGAACTCTCCTCAAAGCCCCTGCCATGCTGTGGTTTCTATGTCCCTGGTGGTAATAATTCTTTTTATCCAGTAAATCCTACCCACGAGGGCGGTCTGCCACAGTGTCCCCCCACCCCACCCCCACCGCCCCATGAAACCTGAAACCTTTCACTGATTCCAGGTGGGAAGTGAGGGGGTGGCAGACCCCCCTGGGAAGAAGTCCAAATGGCACTTGGACCTTCTTGATACTCTCCTGCAGTCACTGGGAGGCCATGCTCAGAAGTCGTTAACTTGGTGTGTAGGTTGCACTTGCTGAAACAAGAGAGATGACTCCTCGGGGGCTGTGATGGACAAGACAGAGATAAACACCCTCCTCCTGTATGATAGTGACACCCAAAGCTGCCCTCTAGGCTCCAAGCCCTTATCTCTAACTACCTAGTCAGTGACAAATTCTTCCTGGATAGTTCACAAGCATCCAATTACCATAGCCTAAAGCCGAAACCGCTCCCTTAATCCTAGCACCTGGATGTCCTCTGTGACTGGTCACCTGGGGTCTGAGTTAGAACCTGAGCATCCCAGGGAAGCTGCCCCTTTGCCAGCCCACGGCTCTCATCGCCCACTGTGATCTGGATCTAACTCCTCCTGCTGGAGCTCTGTCAGGAGCAGAAGCATCTTACCTGGTCTCCCTGTCTCTGTGTCTGCCCTACATTTCCCATCCTTCGTGCTAGGACGACTCTAAAACAAAGGGCTGTCTCTTTCCCCTTTGCAAAACTCCTGCTGAGTCCTGCTACTCACAGAACAAAAATAGCACACAACAGCAAGGCAGGCCCAGAGGCGAAATGTGACCAATACCAAGTCAGAAGAACTGCGGGAATGGGCCCCAGAGAAGAACAGGGAACTTGAAGAGGGGAAAAAAAACAAAGGGCCTTTTCAACACAAAGCAGGCTAAATCAGCTCCAAAGGCACGGGTCATGTAGCAAGGCCGGGGAAAGGTACCTGAGTCTAGGAAGCTGAAGAGCACATTAAAAAGTTGCAAGGCAAGTAACTACCTGCTGAGGTAGCCCAGAGCCAGCCAAAGCAAGATATCAGGCTAGACTCTGAGCAAAGACCCGCGCTACCTCCCACAAACACATAAGTCTTCTTAGATACCCCACACCACCCACGCCATTTCCATTTCCAGCAGGCCTCCCATGGAGGCCCAAGTAACTAAGAGACCCACAGGGTTTCAGACAAAGTGGCCAACCAGATTCTGCCCCAAAGACCAAGAAAGGCTGTCCAGGAAAAAGGCTTTGGTGACGAAAGGACGGTAACCTCCCCATTCCCACAGAAGCTAAGCAGTCTCCCTCGGATACTGCCCTGTGGGTGGCAAGCACATCTAATTCTTTCTTATCGTCCTTTAGATAAAGCTGTGTGGGCCAGACCAGTTCATTCTGCTGGGAATGTTAGTGACCTGAGCGCTGGGCTGGATGTGGAGCCCTAAAGACCTTTTAGCAACCTGCCTCTCCACACCCTAAGGAATAGCCATATGGAACCAGACTACTGGCATTTTCTAGAAGCTTTTTTCTGTGCTAGGTATAAATCAGTCCTATTCTACCCATCCTAGGAATCTATAACCATCCCTCACCCTCTCTTACGCTTTCTATCGTGTACACCAACGATATCATGGAGCCAACCTCCAAAAAGGACTGTTGTCATCATTTTTCAAGTCTTCCAGACCCCACTGTCCAGCTTCTCTTGGGGGCTCCTGCCAAACCAACGGCTCCTCTGACGCAACAGGATATGATTGTGTTGCAGGGCAAGTTATATTGGAAATGGCTCCCTAGTAAATGGAAGTCTATTCTCAATACAGCCAGCTCAATGCCCTAGAAGGATGCTGCACTCATCTCTTGGCAACCACACACACAGGCAGGCACGAAACAGAATGCCTGACTCCTGCCTCTGCTGGGAAGGCTAGGGCAAAGTAGCCACAGACTTCCTGTGGGATGGCTCCCAGAGACTTATCTACAGCCCGGTTTCCCTCAGCACTGAAGTTCCTCCTGTAAAAACACTATCTTGTGTTTCCCGAATATGTAACAGGGAAAATGTTTCAACTTCTTCTTAAAATAATGAGCTTTGAGTACTATTGAACTCACTCTAGACAAGGACCCAAACAGCACAGCAAATGCAGAGCAGCATCAAGAAAACAGAAAACTAGCCAGATTGGCTGTCTGCACTCTGCAGCCTGTCGGCTCAGAAGGGAGACGGGCAGAGGAGATGGGTGCAGGTAAAGAGACCCAAGACAGAGTAGTAAAGCAAACAATGGAAGAACTGTCTGGGGAAAGCACCTGACCAAAGATGTCTGGACCCAAAAGGTAGAGAAACACAGTGACACCCAACAAACAAATGGATATGATGTGGTTCAAAAAGACTTAGATTTGAAACAGTTTTTGAAAAGAGGGGCTGGAGCTGGGCGGTAGTGGTGGGCGCCTTTAATCCCAGCACTGGGGGGGGGGGGGTGGGGAGGCAGGTGGATCTCTGTGAGTTCGAGGCCAGTCTGATCTACAGAGCAAGTTCCAGGATGGCCATGGCTATACAGAAAAACCCTGTCTCTGAGTGGGGTAGGGGAGGAAGGAAGGAAGGAAAAGAGCGGCTGGAGAGATACCTCCGCCGGGTAAGAGCACTGGTTGCTCTTTCAAAAGACCTAGTTTCAGTCTGCAGCACCCACATGACAGCTAATCACCATCAGTAACTTCAGCTCCATGGCGTCCAACATCTTTTGGCTTCTGCATGCAGATGATGCACAGACATACATGTGGGAGAATACCAATACACATAAAATAAGAAGGAAATTTAAAAAAAAAAAAAAAACAGTAAGAAGAACTTCTATGTGGCATAACTCAGTCAAGAGTAAATTCTGCTCCAGGATATAACTTGGGTGAGAAAGCGCATGGCAAGATTGTATATCAGTATGTCCAATGAAACTGCGAAGCGGTAAGTGATGGCCTGTGAGGCTCAGAATGCAGCACCAAGGCACCCATGGCCTCAAGGAAAAGCATTTATGCAATTGGCTGCTGTACTAGGAACTCAACTGACCACATTTTCCACATCATTTTCACTTCAGAAAACAGCTGACACACTGTGGTTAGACCTGTGTATCTGACCTGCATTTTCTCAGACATGAAGAAAGTGACCTCACACACATACATGAGAGGAGAAAGAGAGAGAGAGAGAGAGAGAGAGAGAGAGAGAGAGAGAGAGAGAGAGAGAGA
>CABHPP010115625.1:9987-32275 GCA_902168425.1 Peromyscus attwateri
TGTGTGTGTGTGTGTGTGTGTGTGTGTGTGTGTGTGTGTGTGTGTGTCAATGTCTATGTCCACATGTGCTCATGTCACATATGGAGGTTTCTCCTTCCACTGTATGGATTCCTGGCATCAAACTCAGCTCATCAGTCTTGGCAGCCAACACCCTTACCCACTGAGCCATCCCCATAAGAATTTTAGAATTGTTTAATTGACATAGGAAGGGCTACCCTAAATTCGGACAACACCGTTCCAAGGATGGAGGTCTCTCTCTACTTCTTAACCATACACCATCAAACTGTAAGCCTAATTCAACACTTCTTTAAGCTTCAATTCTCAGGTATTTAGTCAGCACTGTGAAAAAGAGTAACTAATACTCATCCTTGAAGTGGTTAACAGGACTATGTACAAAGATAAATATGTGTCCCACAGTAAAAGACATGCAAGATAGAAGCAGGTGGCCAGGCTTTTATTCTGTTTGTAGGTAACCAAATACTTTTTAGCAAAACCAGTTGTGTTTTGTTTTGTTGTTTTTGAGAGGGAGTATCATATATCTCAGGCTGGCCTTAAACACCATGTACTGGGGGATGATACCCTTGAATTTCTGTTTCTTCTGCCTCTATTTCCCAAGTGTTGAGATTGCAGGTGTGTGTCACCACCCCTAGTTTTATGTGGTGTTGGGAATTGAGTTCATGGCTTCATACATAGTAGGGAAGAACTCTACCAACTGAGCGACATCTCCAGCCTAGCAAAAGCAGTGTCTAAGTATATATTATATTGTGCTTGCACCACATGCATGCCTGGTACATGGAACTCAAAAGAAGGCATCAGATCCTCTCAAACTGCAATTATGGATGGTTGTGAGCTACTATGCCAGTGCTAGGAACCTAACTTGGGTCCTCTGTAAAAATAGCAATTGCTTTTAACCACTGAGCTCTAGAAATGTATTTTTTTATACCCTTGCTGGTTAGTTTTTCTGTCCACTTAACACAAGCCAGGGTCAACTGGGAGGAGGAAACTTTAACTGAAAAAAATCCTACATCAGATTTGCTTGTAGGCAAGTCTGAGGAATTGTTCTTGGTTAATGATAGATGTGGAAGGGCTCTATCCACTGTGGACAATGCCATCCCTGGGCAGGTAGGTGGCCCTGGGGTATATTTAAAAAAGCAGGCTGAGCAAGGCAGGAGAAGCAAACCAGTAAATAGCATTCCTCCGTGGCCTCTGCTTTAGTTCCTGCCTCCAGTTTCCTGCTTGAGCACCTGCTCTGGCTTCCCTCAGTGATGGACTGTCAAGTGAATGTGTAAGTAGAAATAAATCCTTTCCTCCTCAGGTTGCTTTGTAATCATGATCTTTACCACAGTGGTAGAAAACAAAGACAACACTCATTTTTTTCCACTGGTGGAATGGGCCTTCAGGGCAGGCCTAGGGCCCTCACTGCATGGCTTGTTCATTGGTACCACCTCCAGAGTTCTATGGCTTCTTCACATCTAGAAATTCCAGGGGGCTGGAGAAGGGTTCAATGTGCAGGGCTTCAGAGGCCTTGTCTGCTAAGAAGAGCAGGCCCATTGTGACAGAGGCCTATGACTATGCTGCCTCAGTCACAGTGACCCAGAGTTTTTCTATCCTCAAGAATCTATTGGTCATGTTTTTACAGCTGCTGCTCAATGAGAAACTGCTTAAGGATGCCCTTCTTGGCGTCTGTGATGATTGTGGTCTTGTGGCATCAGACAGATCATGAGAAACACGTCCATCCCAGCACCTCCAGAGAGGTATTTTCTACACCTATTCCTTGAAATGTTTTCCCTGGCAGTTTCAATGATTCAAGTCTTACATTAAAGTCTTCACTCCAATTTGTGGTGATTATTGAAGGGTTCACAACATGCCCCCACGGTCGAGCGTGTTTGCATATGCCCGGGCAAAATAACTAACAATTATTTTGTACAAGATGATATAAAGATCTAGTTTTACTCTTCCAGCATTCTCAGCACAATTTTTCATTTCTTTTTTTTTAAGATTTATTTATTTATTATGTATACAGGGTTCTGCCTGCATGTGTCCTTGCAGACCAGAAGAGGGCACCAGATCTCATTATGGGTGGTTGTGAGCCACCATGTGGTTGCTGGGAATTGAACTCAGGACCTCTGGAAGATCAGTCGGTGCTCTTAACCACTGAGCCATCTCTCCAGCCCCCTAATTTTTCATTTCGTAAAAGCTGTTCTTTTCTTTGACATACGATGTCTAAGTTACTTTTCTATTGCTGTGATAAGGCACCATTACCAAGGCAACTTTTACCAAGGCAACTTTTAAAGAGGTTATTGGAAGCTTACATTTTAAAAAACTTCACGTTCACGGCCCTTCTGGTGTGGAGCACAGCAGCAGGCAGACAGGCATATCACTGGAGCAGTAGCTGAGAACGTACACCCTGATCCACAAGCAGGAGGCAGAGAAAACTAACTGGGAATGGTGAGAGTCCTTTGAAACCTCAAAACCAGCCACCAGTTACATACCTCCTCCAAGAAGGCCACACCTCCTAATCTGTATTAAACAGTTAAACCAACTGGATTCCAAGCATTCAAATGTATGAGACTGTGGGAGACATTCTCATTCAAACCACCACATATGGTTTTGGCACTACTTTCCAGAACCGGATGGTTGTAGCTGTGTAGATTTATTTCTGGGTCCTCTATTCTATTCCATTGGGCTACACGTGTAATGCCACGCTGTTTTTGTTACTATGGCTCTGCAAGTAGTTTTGCAAACAGTCTGGGTTTGTGGAGGCTCACAGAGATGCCTTCCCTCTTTTGCCTATAGCACCACTGGGAGGCATCTTCTCATTCCCCTGCTGTGCTCTTGGGGTTCACTCTTTCTCTTAGACTTCTAAAGACCAATATTTCTTGCTTCCCCATGAGTGTTGACTTTTGTTGCAATCCAATGCATTCCGTGGCACCCCTCTTCTTCCTGCAAATTAATACCTGTTAATTTGCTTCAGAGTTGCAGGAAGTGTTGTCGAATCAGCCATCTTCTTCCTCCCCCTTTGCTTAAGATTGCCTCTCTATTAGTTTCCTCTTTTTCGGTTACTCTAAAACAGTATTTCTCAAGCTAGCCACTTCCCTCATTTCTAAAACAGGAGGAAAATTGCCTACTCATCTCTTAGATGCTCCAACATGTGAATATTAGTGAAAGTGCCTGGCACACATGTACAGCGCGTGAGAGGAGAGAAGGTGGAGGAAAGTGCTTGGTAAGTGATAGCCCTCCTGATTCCTGAATCAAAAGATGAAGGGTAGAAGAAAAGCAGCCTGACTGGTAGGGAGGATGTGTGGGTGGCATTGGTGCCTCCCACATGCAACCGCATTCAACTCTATGCCCCACTTATGGCATCACCCATTTAGAGGGTGACCTACATTCTGGAATTTCCAGGACAGCCCTAATTCTAATCCTTCCTCCCAGGGGAATACATGTCAAAGTTGGGGAAATAGAGGAACCTCAGTCAAAGGACATACTCCTACCCCCCCCCCTCATTTTTTGTCTCTTTTTCTCATCAGGAAGAGATTTGTGCAGAGTCCTTTCATACAAAATCAAACAGAACTATAAGGTAAATCACCTGGGTGGAAAAAAAAAAGCAACAAAACTCCACGACCTCCATACAATACATTTCAACCCCAAATAGAAATGGCTGAGAGATCAAGTCTGTTCTATTTATCTGTGACTTCTAGTGTCTCCCTATCCAGCCTTCCCTGCAGCCTCAGTCCTCCCCTCCTTTCTCCAGAGGCGGCTAGAGTGGAAGAGCATTTGTCTCTCAGTTGATCAGCTGGGACTGAGGGGAAGGCAAAAGAATTATTTCAGTCCTGCAGCAAGTGTAAGCCTGGGTTTTTTCACTGCCGGCCTCCCCCCTTTTTAATTAATGAACAATCTGGCCCATTACTGCTCCCGTAGGTATGCAAAATAGCTTCTTGTTTGAAATCCCTGTTGTTGAATGTACTCTGTGGGGCACATTGCCACCCCCTGTTTTGCATAAGAAACCGCTGTTTCCAAGATAAAAATCTTTTCATTTAGCTGTCATGAGCTCATCCTTTTTCCTGTGTATTGTGGCTCCGACTCCTTTGAGTCAATACCCAAACAATGACTGCCAGCGTTCAGCTACCCTCCTGCCCCCAATCCCCGGAAGACAGAAGGCTGCGGCCTCCGGAAGCCTGACTAGGACGCACCCCGAGTTCTTTTCAGTCCTTAGATGTCAAGAGGGCGAGAAGTAAGATCTGAGACCTCTAGAAAATCTTCCATGGGCTTTAAAGTCGACCCTGGGGGTGGGGGTGGGGGACCTGAATGAAATGGTGTGTGGTAGGGGGTGGACATGCAGTGTCCTGGGATCATGAACTTAAACACCCTGGGAAAATCTAAGAGCGGGGAGTTAGGAACTCATAAATGTGCACAGCTGCTAGACCACTCCTCCTCTGTCCCTGATCATCAGACTGCATCCTGCCGGTGCCCTTTGGTTTGGAACAGTCACGCCCACAGCACAAACCACACAATCACACTCCATCCCAAGTAGCAACTAGAGCGGAGACTGAGATTGTGTGGGGTCAAAGCCCTTGCCTCCTGTCTGTAGGTAAATCGAGGCCCAGGGAGGGGAAGCAACTTGCCTAAGAGCACTCGTATAGTTAGGCTGCAGACATGGGTGTTGAAACTTCAGTTGCATGCTGTTTATCCTGCCACACATGGCTGCCTCTGGAGGGAATCAATAACATTTGTGTACAAAGAACCGAGGAAAAAGACAAGATGGGAGATTAAACAAGATCATGGTAAACTACAAAGTCTATACAAACAGTAGGGGTTTTATTGTTAGCCTTCTCCTTTGTAGGAGATATTTTCAAAAGAGCAAAATTTAACCTTTGCCAGTAGAAAGAATTTTACAGAGGTAGTGAGTTTGCAGACAAATGCATGTAGTCATTTTACCTGGAGAGGGGAATAACATGTTTGCATCAACTCAGAACTTGCTCCTTATTTCCTCTTTGGGGAAAGAAACAATACAACAAAGGAGCTTTAATTGAACCATAGACAGCTAATGTGTAGGCAGTGGGAGACCAGGTGCACTGAAGTCCACAAGAATTGGGATGAACAAAGGCCCTGCCTTTACAGAGGGGGCAGGCAGGCTGCGTTGATCCTCTGTTTGATCAGAAGCCGGCCTGCATCAAGGCCAAGCCTGTGCATTCCTGGTAACTTCCAGCACAGCGAAGTGCTCACGGTAGTCGCCTAGTCTATCTATCCTCACTGATTGGCTGGTTAAGCAAGATCCCGTGGTGCCTCTGAGATGGACCCAGTGTTGCTTTTTTTCTCCATGCTCGGCATCAAAGAAGATTCATTACAGTTTCAAAGAAATAGTTCCCCTATCAGTGCCCCAGAGAAAGTTCCACTGATTCACAGAACGTTTGAATTTCAAGGTCTGGGGAGGGAAGCACTGACCTCCCAGGCACCCAAAGTCGTGTGTCAATGTCACTAATGAAGCTGATGAGAAAAACCACAGGAAAATTTAGAAGGATATGTCTCCCTCATTTGCCCAGCAGTTTGGGGAAGTCAGAAACCTCATGTTCCACTCCTCCTTGGGGACTATTGGCAGTTAATGGTTGCTGAGGGAAGGGACATTATTTTCTTCAGTAGCAAAGCCTCTGAGAAGTGGCTGATGCTGCAATTAATAACTCCCTCAGCCATGCTCATTAAACTTAGTGTGCCACAAAAAAAGACATCCGGGGTTTTGGGGGAGAAGAAGGGTTCCAACAGGAAAAAGATGAGAGTGGAATGGAGATGTGTGAAAATGACCGACATGCATTATGCACACGTGTGAAACTGTTAAAGGAAGAAAAAAGAATGAAAGGAAAATGAACAGAAACTTCATGGCTTCCATCTACAAGCAGGATAAGGAGCAGGAAACCTGGGTGTCCGCCCTAACATGGCTCTTCACTGCTTATAAGATGCTGCCAGATACCTCTCTTCTCCTGTCTTCAGTTTCTTTGTCTGGAAAATAACTTGAACAAAGCTGACCAAACTGAGGTTTGAAGTCAAAATGTTTTCAAGTATAGAGTTGGGGTGGTAGGGTGGGAAGCGGTTAACGGTTATACAGTAAGAGCAGTAGCTGGTAGTGAAAAAACAAGATGTATTGGGCTGAATGAACATTTCTAGTTGTATTTCATGCCTCTATGAAATTCAATTTCTGTTCATGGAATAGGCTTTAAAATGAAACCAGTGTTTGTTATTTAAAAGAATTCTACTTCCAAGTTTAATCTGGTAGATCAAATACATGCACTTAACTTCTTCCCAAGACATCTCAAAATGGTAAAGGAATTAAAAGGTCAAATTCTGTAATTAACAAAGGAAACATGAGAGGCTACCATAGGCAAGGCAAGGCACTTACATACATACACATTTGTACAAAATATGGAAACTAGAAAATGGATAAACAAGTAATAACTGATGATATATCCAAGAAAGCTAAAAACCAAGGATACTGTTGATCTTCATATCCTAAATAACTCAAGACTTGAAGGTACCACATATCTCTGTAAGTAAGAGTTTGGGCATAGTGTTGAAATCCAAAAGATTTATTGACCATTTTTAGAAGAAGCAGTTAGTTCCCAGATTGCTTCCTCTACCCTAATGGGAGAGGGGACAGTTAAACCAAGCACAGCTCAGGAACCACTGAGCTGCCATGTTGAAATTGGGAGTAAGATGAGGTCAGCATCTGGAACATTAAGACCTCCAGTCTCCTTCCTTGGCTCAGCTCTTCAAATACTAAGAGTCAGGCTTACCCATGCCAAGCAGAAGTTGGGAAGGCTCTGCTTTGGGAAACTGATGGAACTCAGAAATAAACCAAAGATGATATTGGAGAAACAAGCAGGAGCCAAATTATATCCAAGTTCTTAGGTCATATGAGGAGTTTTTGGATTTCAGCCCCAGATCAGAAATCATCAGGGGTTTTAAACAGTAAGACATGATCAAGTTTGCACTCTTAAAATGATTATTAAGCAGAGCTGTGGTGGTGGCTCACGCCTTTAATCCCAGAATTTGGGAGGCAGAGGCAGGTCGATCTCTGCGTTTGAGGCCAGCCTGGTCTACAGAGCAAGTTCCAGGACAGCCAGGGTTACACAGAGAAACCCTGTCTCAAAAAACAAAAGCAAACAACAAAAAAGATTATTAAAAGGAGCTAGCATATCCATTTGTAATTCAAAGAGCTAGTATATCCATTTGTATAATTAATGGGGCTAGTATATTCTTCGTTCAAATAGAAATGACTCTAAGTCACATTTGGGGCACTTTTAATCATACTGAAACACAATAACTCCTGATCTCTTTTTACTTTTCTCTCCAAACATGGAGGAGTCATGCAGGGAAGAGCCCAGATGAGGGCCTGTCATTGGTACCCCTGCTAGTGGCAGGGGGTATGGAGTGCTAGGGAGGCAGCCAGGCAACCCGTGCCCATGGACTAGTAATAGGGAGCCAAAGGGACCTGCACGGAGATCAAGTGGAAGTGTGCACATGTTGGTGCCCCAAAACATGAGGTTCTGAAGTGGTGTAGAATGCCATATGGAAGCATATTGGCAAATGTGTCTACTGATATAGAAGAATATAGATCATTGAGGCTGGGGGTGCAGTTCAGTCAATGAATGTTCCAGTTTTCTATTGCTGTGATTAAAAAAAATGACAAAAAACAACTTGGAGAGGAAAGGCTTTACTTCATCTTACACATCCAGATAACAGTTCTTCACTGAGGGAAGTCAGGACAGGAACTCAAGGCAGGAACCTGAGGTCAAAATACATTGAGGAATTCTGTCTAGTGGCTTGATCCCAGGTTCTCAGTTAGCCACTTTTCTTATACAGCCCACCTGCCTAAGGATGGCACCACCCACAGTGGCTGGGTCCTCATCCATCAATTAGCAACCAAGAAAAGACCTTACAGACATGCCTACAGATCCATCTGATGGAGGCAATTCTTCAACTGAGGGTCCCTTTTCCAGGCATGTCAAGTTGACAACCAAGCTTAGCCATCACCCCAGAGTATTTACCTAACAGCATGATGTCCTGGGTTCTATCTCAAGCATCTCATAAACCAAGAGTGCTGGCACATACCTACAATCCCAGCATGAGGGAAACGGATCCGGTGTTCAAGACCATCCTTAGCTATGTAGCTAGAATGAGGCCAGCCTAGGGTCCATGAGACAGTGTCTAAACAAAGAAAAAGGAATATAGGTCGGTGGCGATGGTGTGCAGAAGTGGCAGATGATGAAGACTGGTGTTCAAGGGGAGACTTGTTACTTTAATTGAGCAAATAAGTGAGGACTACATCAAACCTGATAAATGCCAGGATTCTCAATTTCGAAGAATATACTAAAAAACAAGGAACAGATGGTAGGAAATAATCTTAGAGTAGAAACAATACATTACTTTTCCACCATTATAAAGTAGAAAACTGTAAGCTAAGCCACTGTAAGTCAGAAACTGTCTATACAAAGACTTCCTAGCTGTTTGCTAAGAGGACAGACATGAAATGATATTCCACAAAGAAAGAGCACACCAATTTAGTAGATCTTACTTTCTATTTACCATTCTCCATTAAAGTAATAGAAAATATCAAAAGGACAGACACACACACACACACACACACACACACACACACACACACGCGACTTGAACAAAAAGCCTCCACTAGTCAAATCTGCAACAACTTGGGCATCAAATAATGATAGTGATAGATTATCATCGATTGTGTAACATAAGAATCCATGTCCATATAGTGAGATAATGTGTAAATAAATGGAACAGAAGGCAGGCTGTGGTCTCTAAAGATATCTACCACAAAATAATGCATTATAAAGGCTGTTTTTATAGTGTGTTGCTAATAATTATCCCATGGAGTGGAGTGGGCTCTATTCCTTCCCTTTAAACCTATATAGATATTTGTGACTCCCTCAGCCAACAGAGCGGAAGTAAAAGCTTTACTTCTTTGGTTATGTCACAGGAGGACTACTGAACTTCCACTTTGTCCTCTTGTAATGCTATTGACTCTCAGCCACAACCATGGGGTGAAATCAAGTAGCCACATGGAGAGGAGGCTTCATATAAAGGCTCTGGTTGACAGCCCAAGGTGAGGTCCTAGCCATGAACCAGCATCAATTAGTTATGTGAGTGAGCCATATTGGACGTGTATCTGTCAGTCCCGTTGTCCCAGCTGAAATACAACCTTGCTGAAATTACAGATTTATAAGCTGGTTAACTAACTGTTGTTATAAGGCACTAAATTGGGGCTGGTTGCATATACAACAATAAATAGCTGGAACCAAAGACAGTCTCTTCTTTTTCTACAGTAAGATGTCAAATCGTGTAGAAAGCTTAATGGAAATAAAGAATCATTATTTGGCTATCATGACAGTAGCAGTTGATTTAGGAAGTTAAGGGTAGTAGGTGGCACATTGCCAAGGAACAGGATGTTGGTGTGATTTGTAAATATCTCCCCCAAATTTTAATCTATTACAAAGAGCAAAATTTGTGTGTTTGTGGTGGAGAAACCTGCAGATACCAATATAGTAGGCGATGAAAGTTTGCATCACCAGTAACAGTACTGGTGGGCATGACATTTAGTACTCTGACATTTAGCACTGAGAAGAGCACAGCATCATTTCTAGCATATTCCTTCCAATAAAAAATGGCCTGATCTAGTCAGAAATATATTGGTTCTTCTACAAAATTTACACACAGTGTCCTTTTATTTATTTTTAGTGTATGTGCAGATGAGTGTGTGGGTATATGGAAGCCAGAGGTTAATGTCAGGTGTCTTCTATTTCTCTTCACCTTGTTTTTGAGGCAGGGTCTCTCACTGAACCCATAGCTCACCAGGGAGCTTAAACTAACTGGCCAGTGAACTTTGGGGGGTCCTCCTGTCTCCATCTCCCCAGAACTAGGGTTACAGGTGCACAAGAACACTTGGCTTTCACGTGGGTGCTTGGGATCCAAACTCAGGTTCTCATACTTCTGCAGCCCCGTGCTTGCATAGTAAGCATTTTGCCGACTGAATCATCTCCCCAGCCCTTAAACATAGTAATTTCTAAAGCTGCTGAGAAAATGAAAGTTAATAAAAGGCCATAAAACTCTCTTCTAGTGAAGAAGCCTAGAGTTACTATAGCAGCTAACTGCTGGATGGACAGTGCTAACATTGACTGCTGACAGCTAAATATTCCTGGATGGAATCCTGAGCCAAAGGGGAGATATTATCAAAATAGTAAAGTTGTTAAGGAGTCCACAGATTAAATGGTACTGTTTTATCAATGCAGATTTCCTGAGTCAGAGAGCTGTATGCTCGAAAGCTTGGAGAGTGGGCATAGCTTGAAGAGACATACACCAGAATGTTTAGTGATGAAGGAACATGATATCTTCAGCTATTCTCAATTGGTTCACTGCAAAAGTAGAGAAATGATAATGGGATTATAGGCAAAAGGAATTTGGAAGTTTTGTGTACTATACTGGTGACTTTTCTGTTGGTTTGAAAGTATTTCAAACATTCTTTTTAAAAACCACGCAATCACTCATTTTATCAAATAATTTCAGATCAAGGGTTTATTGCTTAATTTTAACCACTCAACCAATTTTCTTCTTCAGAGCAAAGGGGTAAATATGGGTAGGCATAACCCCAAACCACAGGTATGCAAATCACATCGCAAACCAGGTTCCAATTGATACTAATTCATCAAAATTTCCATGCCTGATGCTGCATCAGCACTCTCAACTCCAACCCAGCCACTCCAGGTTTTGCTGTGTTCACTTCCAATGAGCGCAGGTGCTCGCTGCACAAAACAGCCCTGTGCCTCATATGCTATAACAAAGAGGCACTCCATTGTGCTAATAGTCTTTATGTGTCATCTATTGCACTGGCAACTATAACAGATGAGGACTGGAGACATGGCTCAGCCACTTAAGAGTACTGGCTGCTGTTACAGAGGATGGACTAGTGGTTCAATTCCCAGCACCCACATGGTGGTTCACAACCATGTCTAATTCCAGGAAATGTATCATGTTCCTTTGGCCTCCAAGGGCACAAGGCATGAATGTGGTCCACAGACACACAAGCAGGCCAAACAGCCAAGTACGTAAAACAAAATAATATTTGTTTAAAACTACAATGTGTGTAATTCAGTGCTCTTCTATCTTGTTTTCAGTGGTATTCTTCCTTCAGTTGCCTAATGCCCTGCCCCAGATGTCTTGATGGCTCAGGCAGTTATTTTGAGGCTTGCTTTCCAAGTTACTAGTGCACACAGAGAGTCTTTCCCGTGTTTCTTCCAAATTGTTCCAGTCCACAAACAAGTTTGACAACAATGAAATTCAAATGGTAAGTAACTAAATGGAGGAAATTCAACATTATTAATAAGTAAAGAACACAAATAAAACCACAATGTAGTAGCCATTAATTTTAAATTAGTACTACCAATATAGAGTGAGAGTCAGGAACATATTTATGAAATGTATCATGTATTTTGATGTAATTATTCTACTTTTGGAACTTTTACCAGAAACATTCACAAGACAGTGTTAATGTAATATTAAAAATACAAATAAAATGTGCAATATTCATGCACCCTTTCAACTGGTTCTCACTGAGAACTTAGTACAAACTGTGTATGTGCTAGAATAGAGTTATGTGTAAGTCTTATGATAAACTGATACCACAAAATGTTGCACAACCACTGAAACTCTGAGTAGAAGCACTCACAGGAAACTGTTTATAAAATGATGTCAAGTAAAATGTGACCCATCATAGGCACAATGTAAGACTATGTAAAGACTGTAGATTATAGCAATAATACAATAAATAACACCATGTATGGACCATAAAATACAATAAAATTAACATTTTATAGACACTATGTGAAAGTAATATGGAGGCTATAAATCAAATCATAATAAACTCTGTGCAGTGCTTAAGCATCCAATTTAAATGCTCACAGAAATTCAAGTGTTATTGTTCACATGGTATAACAAGGAAACTGAGGCTCAAGGGGATTATGAACTGACATTAGAGCATTAGTTCCACACGGCAATGTTTTCATGTCTTGTTTACTGCTGGCTCTCCAGTGTCCAGAACAGTGCCTCACATAGAGCAGACACGCAATAAATAGTTCTTGACTACTAGAAATGGGTGAGTCCTGATTTGAATTCAGTGTCCCCCTAGTATAGTTCGTAGAAGCTTGACTTACCAGGACTTCAGGGAACAAATGGGTTTAGAGACGGACTGCAGTACCTACAAGTTCCTTGTTGAGTTGCTGGTGCCTCACTTCCTTTCCTATTGTTTCTTTTTTCTTTGATTGTCTGCCCTCTGGTGGAATCAGTAGTTAGCAAGGATCAGGAAAGAATGGGCCAGAGTCATCATGAGCTACACAGATCACCTACACACTAGTGGTATGTATGGAATTAACATTGAATTTTGTCTGTTTCTCCGTGCTGTAGAATTGGCTGGATGGATTTCCATCCAGTTTGGAAGTTATTTGAGATGATGATCTCACTTAAAACATATTAGGCAAATGTCCTCGGAGGACACTTAAAGTCACCTTAATTTTTTTTTCATTCTGAGTTTGGGGTCCTAATCTCATTATAGATCTGTGTGAGTTAAGAAATTTTTCTTGCGGGGGGGGGGGGGGGGGGGGCACACGCCTTTAATCCCAGCACTCGGGAGGCAGAGCCAGGTGGATCTCCATGAGTTCGAGGCCAGCCTGGGCTACCAAGTGAGTTCCAGGAAAGGCACAAAGCTACACAGAGAAACCCTGTCTCAAAAAACCAAAAAAAAAAAAAAAGGAAATTTTTCTTTTCAGTGTTGGAAATCATACTTGGAGCTTTGTGAATGCTAGACAAGCACACTACCACTTAACTACAGCTTAAGCCCCACTCCCAAAATATGCTTTTTGAACTTTTCTAAAATGTCATAGACTAAAGAGGACATACAACATTTTTAAAATTATGTGTATGAGTCTATGTATTTTAAAAAATTACATGTATTTAATGCACATGTGGTTGCAGTTGCCTGCAGAGTCCTGAAGAGGGCACCAGATCACCTAAAGTTGGAATTATAGGCCGTCGTAAGCCACCCAGTGTGGATGCTAAGAACCAAACTACAGTCCTCTACAAGAGAAATATGCACTCTTTACTGCTGAGCTGTCTCTCCAGCCTGACATTCAGCGTTTTCAAAAATGATTGACTTTTATTTTTCTCACATAATGAACTTACTAAATGCCACAAATTCACCCCAAGGATGAACAAATCTTGGTTTTAAATCACCAACACCATTTTTTTTTCAATGAGAATTTTTACCGAAAAGGAAATTCAGTTTGAAAGAAACAGCCACACAAGGGGTGGTGGGAAAGTCAGTCTCTTTCAAGGGTGAATGATTATGGTATGAAAAGAATGCCTGGTGAAAGACCACAAGAATCACGTTCTTTCATAGGCAATTGAAACCAAAGTCCAGTTCAAAGAGACATTTGGCCGCTGATCAGGAGATAGGTCACAGATAGACCTAGAACTCTAGATGTTTCTATTAGAGAAAGCCGTGCCTTTAAATTTGAGCTCCAAATCAACCATACCACAGAATTCCCAACACTTCTATGCGTGGAATCTTCAAAGGGTGCTTAGGAGTTCCAATGGAAAGGTCTAAGCTGCCAAAAATGCTCAACTCATTATTCATGGCACAGCACCCACAATCTCAGCAAGTCTGAACTGGTATCAGAGCTTAAATTGTATATTTCAGTGGAGTGATGTAAAAGGGAACCCAATGGATCTCTCAAGCTACCCCTTCATCTTTTACATGCCCTAAATACCAAGTGAGCATCTTTCTGACCCCTCCACAGCTATTAATAAAGCTCAAGTGCACATGCTTCAAATAATTGGCACTGGTTTGAGATAAAATCGCTTCTCACATAAGCAACACCATGTAATGTGTTCCCAGGGGGAGAGCAACAGGGATTTACATAAATGTGCTCTAAAGCATAGCAATGAATATGCCCTCTGAAGACACGTGTAACAAAGTCAAAAATATCACAATTCAGAATTAATATTTCAACTACAGAGGGTTACCACAATAGCAGCATTAGTGTCTTTATTGTCTCTAAGAAGTGTCATCCAACAGTAGATACATATTCAGTGAAGCACAGGGAGTTTCCTGGAGTCTTGACCCTTGCTGGCACCTATAATGAAGGTGTACAGAGTTCATTCCCAATTCTCTATTATTGACAAGAGAGAAGAGCCAATTAGGCACTTAGAAAGTAATACTGAGTGGCTAACAAACTCCTGGAAAAAATGTTAAGAATGTTAATACCTATTTTCTCAACGATTTAATGAAAACTTCATATGACTGAGGTTCTTTGATTGTGACAAACAAAATCCAACTCTAGCTCACTAGTGAAAGAAAGGCTACTTTAGTTGAAGGATTTTAGAAAAGATGAGCAAGACCAGTTCTTCAGGAACCAGAGCAGACACTAGACAGTTCCAGAAGGCCTCAAACTAGAGCCACTTCATGCTTCATCTGTATCTATTTATCATGCCATTCATGAATCAAATTCAAGAGAAAGATGTGAAATGACCTCACCCTAAACTGAGAGAAGACAGGGTGTCTTGATGACTTTTGCTGTCAGGACAGAGACAGAACGTTCTGAAACAATGTTGAGGTGCTATTGCCAAAAAAGAAGCTAGAATAAATGTAGAAGAGGGAAGGGAAAAGAGAAGGAAAATGGAAACTCTTTTTCTAAGGCCTAGACAGCAAAGTGCCTAAAAGGTTCTGGCCTGCAAGTGGAGCTCAGTGGAATTGTCACAGTCCATTATCTAGAGAAATCAGGGCAGAAACTCAAGCAGGAACCTAGGAGCAGGAACTGAAGCAAAGACAATGGAGAGACACTATTTATTGGCTTGCTCCTCGTGACTTGTTCATCCTGCTTTTGTATACAACCCACTGTTCAGGGGTAGAACCAGTTACAAGGGACTGGACCTTCCCACATCAATCAGTCATTAATAAAATGCCCTCCAGACATGCCCACAGGTCAATCTGTTGGGAGCAGTTCCTCAGCTGGGGTTCCCTTTGCACCAGGTGACCAAAGTTTATGCCAAGTTGACAAAAACTAACCAGAACGTTTTGCCGGGGATAGAAGTGAATCTGTAGAAAATTTTCACTCGCAACTGCTTCCTTGACAAGTCTTTTAATTCATAAATACAGAATCTTTCCATTTGGCTTTTTTATGTAGGCAGCATCTTTAGTCTTCACTATAATTTGTTATTTCTTGATTAAATTTATGCCTAAATATTTTACTCTTTTTCTGCTGTATAATTAATTTCATTTCGAGTGTTCTTTGCTAATGTACAAAATTACAACTGAATTTTGTATCTTAATACTGTATCTTGCAATTTTTCTGAAACTTCTTAATTATCTCTAATATCTATATGAGTATGTGCTTGTGTGTGTTCATTCCTTATGGTCACCACACATGAGATCACATGATCTTGGACTAAAGACAGTTTTACTCTTCTTTCTTTCTGATATGATTTTGTTTCTCAAGTAATCGTTCTGGATAGGGTGTCCTATAAAATGTTAAATACTATTGATAAAAACAGACATCATATCTTTCTTAATATTGATCTCAGTCTTTCATCATTGAATATAATATGTTAGCTATGGACTTTTCATTTGTACTTTTTGTCTCATTAAGAAGTTCTCTTTCAGGGACTGAAGAGATAGATGGCTCAGTGGTTAAAAGCACTGGCTGCTCTTACAGAAGTCTTGAGTTCAATTCCCAGCAACCACATGGTGGCTCGTAACTATTTGTAACGAGATCTGGTGCCCTCTTCTGGCCTGCAGGCATACATGCAGGCACAACACTGTATATATAATAACAACAACAACAACAACAACAATAATAATAATAGATAGATAGATAGATAAAAAGAAATTCTCTTTCAAAAAATGATAATTGAAATAATATTGTTTTTAGTCCATCAAATTAGAAAAAAACATAAAAATTTGTAGTATCAATAATGTGTGAGTAAATAGACACTGAGATGCTATTGATAGTAAATAAAATATTAGCATTGAGTGTGCATTTGTACAGTTAGCAGTGTTCCTCAAAATTTTCAATATGCATTCATTTGACTCAGTTTTACCACAAGGAATTTAACTTCTTGATGCACTAATAAATGTGAAAGTCCAATGACCAAAAGGAAAGAGTAGTTAATAAATTATGACACTATAAAACTCTGCAATATATACCCTGTGGTAAAAGAAATTCCAACATTCCATTGTTGGCAGTTGAATGTTCCTCCACTCAACCAGATGGAGAGAGCTGATGGTTATAATGTTGCGAGGTGAGAGAATTTCAGATTTAGTAGGAAGGGCATCAAACACACTTACCTGAGGCTATCACTTAGATGAAAGTAGAGACATAGAGATGAATCTCCACATTTCTGGAATTACTGTGACTCAGTCCCCTGAGACTCATCCCATAGGAATCAATCATAAGCTAAGATAAGCAGTATGATTCCTTTTATTAAACCTATGTGCATATAATATATTTATGCATACACATGTGTGTGGGCATTTTAAAAGAGCTTGAAGGAAATACACAACACATATTAATTTTATATATATATATATATATATAATAACCATAGCTACCTCTAGGGAAGAAAATGGAAATGGGAGAATAAGAATGCCTCCTTTTTACTATGTGTTTTTGTTTTTTAATTATAAACATTTGGCAGATAGCTCAGGCTTATTACTAACTAGCTCTTACAACTTAAAGTAACCCATTTCTATTAATCTATGTATTGCCACATGGCTTGTGGTTTTACCTGTCCTCCAGCATGTCTTGCTCCCGTTGGGTCTCCTGGCAACTCCACTGACTCTGCCCTTCTTCTTCCCAGCATTCTCAGTTTAGCTGTCCCACCTATACTTCCTGCCTGGCTACTGGCCAGTCAGTTCTTTATTACCCAATGAGAGTAATATATATTCACAGTGTACAGAAGGATTATTCCACAACATATTAGCACTGGTGATCCAAATTCATAGCCTCAAGTTTGTATAGCAAGCACATTACTGAGACATCTCCCCAGCCAAAACCTTTTATATTTTCGTTTTTAAAGTTTCTATTGACATTCATTCAGGTTCACAGATTCCCTGCTCAGCAGTATCCACTAGAGGTATTCTTTTTTTAATTACATTTAATCTTTGACAATTTTATACATGTATATAATGCATCCTGGCTCCTCTCACCCTACCCCCTCATTACTCTTTCACAGATATTAAACTGCCCTCTTCTCTACAAGTTTCACAAGCATTCTTTATTTATGTCATATGTTTGGTTCCTAACCTTTCTTATAGGAGTGAACTCATCTAGCTCAAAAACATCATATAGGGTTGGAGAAATGACTCAGTGGTTTACAGCACATGTTGCTGTTTCAGAGAACCAGGATTCAGTTTTCAGCACTCACATAGCAGCTCACCACCATTTGTAACTGCAGTTCTAGAGGATCTGATACCCTTTTCTGGCCTCTTTTGGCACTTCACACTTGTGGTGCATTGACATACATGCAGGCAAAATATCCATACCCATAAAATAGATAAATATTTTTAAATTAAAGATATATCATCTAATTAAAATTTGTTTAATAACATTTGCTATATTACATTGAAGAAAATTAGAATAGGGCGGTCAGTAGGCTTCCTCTTACCCTAGCATCAACAACAGTAACAAAGCATAGTCTGAGTGAATTTATGTGTCACAATTGTAAGAAATAAAATTTACCCATGGTTATATAGTGAGTAGTAGTTTAGGATTCAATTTAGGTGTCTTTAATGCCATAATAAGTGGATTCCAGGCCAGAAGAAAGCTTGAGACAGTAACTAAATCTGAAAATTATCCCGAAGGTCAGTTGCAGCTCATCTAGTCTACCATCTCAGTAAGCACAGAGAAGGTCAAGGTCTTGCAAGAAGTCCCTGACATGATCAGGAAGAGATTGTGGCAGTTTTGCTCTTCTCTGAGACTTCCAGTACTGTCACCTGTCACTTAGACTTGCCCCATCCCCAGCAGTTTTACAATAAGAAAAGGAAATAGAGCGCTGTAAGTATTTGTGGAGGTAATGACTTCAAAAAACTCCATGTCACATTTGACAAATGTAAGCTACAGTGAAAAGCTGTCAGTCTCTGTAAGGAATAACATTGTTTTATTTGAAGAAGCTAGGACAGAATCCAGGTAGGTCTAATTGGAGTGCAAAAGGGAGGTTTATAGGAGTGGCATAGTAAGTGTAAATGTTTAATAACTACCTCTTCATAACTAAAATCATACAATGTGTATTATTGATTGTTTTTCAATACAGGGTTTCTCCATGTAGCCCTGGCTGTCCTGAAACTCACCTGTAGACCAGGCTGGCCTCGAACTCACAGAGATTCACCTGCCTCTTCCTCCAGAGTCCTGGAATGAAAGGCGTGCACCACCGCTGCCCAGGGTATTTGTTGATTTCCATCATTTAGATAGTCTCATTGTGGCTGCTCACTTGTTCTCAGAGTGACTGTGTTAGAAAGCATTGTCACTGTAACAAAAGAGCTCAGATAGTCAGCTATGAAGAAGCAAAGTTTGCTTTCGACTCATGGGTTATATAAATGACCTCATGAGATCTTCAGAGCAGCCCTGCTAGATTGGCATTGTTCCCTAAAATAGAAAGAGTGGCACCCTCAAATGTTAGACCTGTTCAATGTCCAAAATACTTGGCAGAGCCACCATTGACAGAGCCACCATTGAAAATCAAAGGGATATAAACTGTTAAAACTAAAGCATTTACGATAGTTGCCTCTGTCTTCTTTTTTGCTTAGTTTTTCTACTCTATAATTTAAAATCTGGGACAACATATCCATGCAGGTATGCTGACAGGATCTATGATATTTTTTCTTCATAGGTTCATTGGGTTTGTTCCTATTGCATCTTCTGAAACAGTTTCAAGAAAACCCATTTCAGGGGCTGCAGAGATGTGGCTCTGTGGCAAAGCATTTCTCAACCAACTATGAGGACCTGCATTCTCATCTCCAGAACCCACATACATCTGAATGTGTTTGTCCAAGCCTGTAATGCCAGAACTCCCATGGGATGCAGCAACAGGAAAATCTCTACAAGCCGGTGTATGAGTAGGTAACAACAAAGAAACTCTGTCCCCAAAACAGCAGTGGAGACTGGGGGATGGCTCAGTGGTTAAGAGTGTGCACTACACTGCTCTTGCTGAGGACCTGTGTAGCATGATTCCTAAAGAGTCTTATTAATAAAACCAAACCCAAGGCCAGTTATTGGGGTGAATGCTGGAAGATCAGAGAAGCAGAACAAGCCACAGCTTCCTCACCTCGCAATTCCTCAGCAAAGTACTAATACACACTATGTTTTGTTTTGTTTTGTTTTGTTTTGTTTTGTTTTTTAAAGAAAGCCCATTTAAACAAACTTCTGGTGGCTAGAGACATGCTTACTGGTTAACAGCACTTGCTACACTTTCAGAGAACCTGAGTTGGATTCTCAGCATCACATGGTGACTCACAGCCATCCTTAACTTCAGTTCCAGGGGATCTGATCTTCATCTGGCTTCTGTGGACAACAGGCACACAGGTGGTACACATACACGCATACAGGGAAAACACTCACACATATAAAAGAAAATAAATCTAAATAAAGCCAAACTTCTCAATTCAGGGATAGGGAAAGTTTCTAGGTAGAAATGAATTCCATGGTCATTCAACTAACTCAAATTCAAATTACTACCACATTCCTAAATGGGATCTGGGCTCTCTAGACCACATCCAGTTAAGCAGAACATCCCCAGCAGTGTCAACAGCGCCCCCTTTCTGTTACCTGTTCTTATTCACATCTGCACACTGTAGCTATTCGACTGCATGCAGAACCCTGGGACAAAGATAGTGACTCACGCAGAACCCATGTGTTTGCATCAATTACTGAGTATCTACTGTGTGCCATGGCTTAACATATGATGCCTGACCTAAAAGACTGATTCAAGTAGATCATAGAGCACAAGGGAGAGCTAAGGGAACTGTAAAATATCATCTAAGCTTGAAGAATAAATGGCTCTAAAGTGGAGGGGGGGGGAGAAAGAAGTCAAGCAGACTCTGAAACTATTTCTAAATTTTTAAAATTTGAATAATTTAGAAGAGTTGATTTATTCTGTCTGTTCAAAATGGCAGAATAATTCATACCCTGAGAACACAGAGAAACATAGTTCACAAACAGCAGTGAGACAACCACCCTGTTGTTGTTTTTTTTTCTTTCCTGTTTGCTCTTTTGGGGGCCCGCCACCCAGCTCCTAAATAAATCACTCACAGAGGTTTATTCCTCTGTGCCTTAGCTTGGCTTGTTTCTAGCCAGTTTTCCTTAACTTTAATTATCCCATCTACCTTTTGCCTCTGGGCTTTTTCCTTTTCTTATTTCTGTAATCTTTCTTTCACTCTTACTCTGTGGATGGCTGGGTAGCTGGGTAGTTGGGTAGCTGGACCCTGGAGTCCTCCTCCTTCTTTTTCTCCCAGATTTCTCGCTCTATTTATTCTGTCTGCCTGCTAGCCCTGCCTATCCTTTCTCCTGCCTCACTGTTGGCCATTCAGCTCTTTATTAGACCAATCAGGTGTTTTAGACAGGCAAAGTAACACAGTTTCACAGAATTAAACAAATACCACATAAAAAAATGCAACACATCTTTACATCATTAAATAAATATTCCACAGCATAAACAAATGTAACACATCTTAAAATAATGTTCTAAACACTACCCTTTGGAATTTAGCTGCCTATCTATTGATAGGATACAAATAATTGAGACTAAGTGAACTGTGGGTTGTGTTTAAGTTCCTGGAGTTTTGCTGTGCTGTCAGACATGTAGTGAACACCATCTGTGTCACGTTGTCAATACAACCATCTGTCTCTATGGTCATACGTCCTCTCTTCCATGACAAATCTCCTTCAGCTTCCCTGTCTTAAGGACACTTGTGATTATATCAAACCCACTCAGATAAATCCAGAATAGTATTCTGTCTGAAGATAAGTCACATCTGGAACCATCCCTTTTCCATATAAAGTAATATTCACAGGATTTTGTTTGTTTGTTTGCCTTTTTGTTTTTGTTTTTTTTTTTTCAAGACAGGGTTTCTCTGTGTAGCCCTGGCTGTCCTGGAACTCACTCTGTACACCAGTCTGGCCTCAAATTCAAAGATCCACCTGCCTCTGTCTCCCAAGTGATGGGATTAAAGGTGTGCACCACTACCGCCTGACAATATTCACAGGTTTTAGCTGTTGATGTAGATCTCTTCAGAGGAACCACTATTCCATTTAGCAGAGACAGTAGAAATAGTAGCATTTGAAGCCTTGGAAAGTATCCAGACTGGAGACCATGATTTGAGAGCATCCACAGAGTTAGGGTAGAGGAAGAGTACAAACTCTTCTAAGTAGGGATTAGATTCACTTCTAGTTGTGTCCTCCATGTCTCTCACAGTGTCTGGTAACTCATAAGTACTCAACGAATGTTTGTAGAATAAATGAAAGTTAAACACCAGAGGAGTGTGATGTGAGGATGGATGGAAAAGACAGCTTTACAAGGAGGGAGAAATCTTACTTCTTTGAATAAAAGATAATAGAAAGGAGAATAAGTAGTTATGGAAAATAATTTAGAAATGGACAGGCTATCACAGGATCTCACTTTGGGAAATTTGGTATCATCAAAGTGAAAGGTGAAGTTATACTCATTTTTTTTTTTTTGGTTTTTCGAGACAGGGTTTCTCTGTGTAGCTTTGCGCCCTTCCTGGAACTCACTCTGTAGCCCAGGCTGGCCTCGAACTCACAGAGATCCGCCTGCCTCTGCCTCCCTAGTGCTGGGATTAAAGGCGTGTGCCACCACTGCCCGGCGTTATACTCATTTTTTAATTTCAATTTTATTCTTTAAAGATTTATTATTATCATTATTTTGTACATATGAATGTTTTCACATATATATATATTTATATATAGTGTGCACCACCTACATGCAGTGCCTGAGAAGACCAGAAGAGGGCATTAGTTCTCTTGGAACTGGAATTATGGATAATTGTGAGCCACCATGTAGGTGTTCAGAGTCACGATGTGGGTGTTCAGGTCCTCTGGAAAAGCAACTCATGCTCTTAACCATTGAGTCATCTCTCCTGCCCCCAAACCTACCTTCCTTCCTTCCTTTTCCCCTCTTTCTTTCTTTCTTTCTTTCTTTCTTTCTTTCTTTCTTTCTTTCT